>VXAK01001341.1:0-21468 GCA_013399435.1 Arenaria interpres | reverse complement strand
ATGATTCCACAAGATGTCTGTGAACAGGTGAGTCATTTTAGAATGCAGTACAATCGGATATGCTTGTGAAGTCACTATTTCCACACATTGGCTGAAAGAGTTCACAATGTATCTATTTCTACACAATATGTGTGTAATAAGCCTCACAATTTGAACACAGTAAGCCTATTTGTTATACTGGGGAAAGGAGAATCCCAGGTAAGGATTATCCTACTGGAAATAGGAATCTTCTTTATCTTTCCGCCATGAGTCCAAAAGCAGATGTAGCCTTGATCTAGATAATGGCTGGTACAGCAATAGGAACGGCAACTTCATCTCATGATGCTCTACCCTGCTTCTCATAGTTTGGTAGGGGTGGTAATGATGAATGCATCAATGAAACTTCAATTGTCTCTGTTCCTTTAAATTCTTGGATGCAAAGCACTCTTTTCATACTGGAGAAGTGCTGGCTGCTTGTTAAGAACCTGCTACTCCTCTTAAACATAAGAGTTTCCACACGACACAGCTACATCTCTAGAGTGTAAGAATAACTTTGCAGCTTGACTCCTGCTGCTGTTTCTTGATTAAGGTAAGAGTGTATCAGTGTCTTTTTTGTTGGAGACTAAGAAGCTGTAATGGACAGTAGTCTATCTATCTCCAAGAACCCTGCTGTCACCCTTGAAGAGAAAGTTGGGACTCAGCAATAAACTCTCAGTTTCTCAAATTCATTTTTCACTTCAGAAGAAAAGTTGGTAGCGTTACTGGGACATACGTAACTAGTTGTTTACTCTTGACATTATAGTCCTACATATTAGTTAATGGCAGCAAGCTGTGCCTTGCATGTCAGGATATTTCTTCACCTGCCTACCTTGTTCCATCTCTCATCCATTATCTTTGTTTCTCCTCTTTTCACCCTTGGATAGCTGATCTCCACAAAGAAAGAAGCCCATATATCTCATTATTTCACATTTTCTTCCTCACAGATGGTAACCCCACCTGCAGATCTGCCCTTTTCATGCCATTACTAACTTCATGCCCTGTTTAAACTGTTATGTTTGCAACCAGGTCACCTGCTGAGGGAATGGCTACTTCTGACAAGACCCAATCTCCTATTGAGCAAATGAGCTACAGACACAGAGGCCCAATTATTATTAAGTGTTAGCGTAATTGTAATTATAAGTAGAGCGTTTCATTATAATACAGCTGTTGAGGCTTTAATGCATCCCTGTAATGTGCTTTATTAATAAGCTGTATAGAACTGCTGACTTCACAATTTTCTGGATTGCATTTATGATAACAAAAGAGGTTATGAAAATGAATTCACTATGGGAGCCCTACTGTGTTAGTTACTATGATTCACAAGTTTATTATGGTAATAAAGCAACATGAGACAATAATGTTGGGAACTGAAATACACTAATGATGCTTCATATTGTTCCAAAAACATTATGCGGAAGTGGTAAAAAGTGTTATGACTTGCAGATAGTCAAATGTAGCAGATGTCACACTACTGAAAAAAAGCAAGAGAGACAATACTGTTAGTCCCTGCACCTTTTGCCGCTTCCTCCCAAGTCTTCCTAAGTGAAGCAAATGTTTAAGTTGGTTGTTTGATTGGTTGGTTGGCAGAAAAAGATTATTTTTGTTAATTCTTACCAATTTCTAAATTAATATTGAGTGAGGAACTGTGTGGTGTTATCTTCAGTAGATGTTTTCTATGTAAATTTATTTATGCTTAGTAAACAGGTCTTTGGAGGAAAGGACACTTTTTTGAAGGCAATGGTCCTAGTATCCTTAACTATTTTCAAGCTAACTTGGCCAGTTAAAATTGCTCAGGATAAACATAACCCCAGTGGCTTTGAGAAAATAAGAACAAGACAGATCAGAAAAAGGGAGATTTTTTACACCCCTCCCAATTTTTAAATAATGGCAGAGTCCACTGTCCCAGATAAACCTTTTTACGTGACATTATCATGTACTCTGAGTCACTCTAAGCAGGGTTCCACCAAGACTCCCTCCAGTTGAGTTAGGTTTACTCAAAAATGGGCGGCACTCTTTAGACATGAATTTTGATTAATCTGGGTATAATTGCATTGCAAACAAGAGAGTGCCAAGGAAATCACTGTACCCTGAATGCCCATGCTGCTTAATAGTTAACTGCATCTGTGACTTCTGCTTTTAGGCTTTTCAACTAATTTACTCAAAGAAAAATATTCTCTAAAGGGCGTAGTTCTTAGGACTATGGACACAAGTTAGTATGTGACACTTAGCATGAGGACCAAGTTTTGGGCTGCTACGAACATATATCCACATCTGTTTATATAGCTATATAATCTTCATATAAAAAAATACAGTTCTTATATTAAGAGATTACACACGTTAATTTTAGTGCTATAGTCCTGTACACAGTGCGCAGAGGAATAGTAGTAAATTACTCCTGCAGCAAAGCTGTGCTGTGATTCTTATAAAGTATGTCACATTAGTGAAGCCGGAGAGTACAATATGCATTAAATGTACTGCATCATGATAAGAATGATCACAATCGCAGAAAAATTCTCATTTAAGATGAAATTAAACTAATGAAAGGCAAAGTTATAAAAATATGATGTTTATCTCAGAGCACAGGAACAGTGAAGACATTTAAAGAAATTAGAGATAGTATATTCAAAAATGATGAAAATAAATACTTTCTTTTAAATTATATGGAACTCATTGCTATAGGAAATTTGCAAAGCCAAGAAAAGAAAATAAATTAAAATGGAGAATTTACCTGCAGATAGTGGTAGACATAGTATATGGTCTCCCTAAAAGCCCCTTAAAATTCAAGAAGAAACCTAGTCTGCCTATTTTAGGGGACTGCTTAACACAGTAAATACTTTAATTCATTATACATCTGCTTGAGTATCTAGTATTCATTATTCTGAAAATGCCTTATGTACTTAATTTTATTCACTAATCTGTGCTTGAGATGTGTTTTCTACTGAGATGGACAATTTTTTCTGATTGTAAAATTTAATTTCAAAAGACAGTTAGATGGCCCTTAAAAAAACCAAAACGTTCTAAGAGCAATTTTGAAACCATCAGTCTTTTTTGTACTCAGTTGTATGTACTACTAATAAGGTTTCCTCCTCTGGTTGTTCATATGCTGAGCTTCACAGTAACCTGAAGTTAACTAGAGAGAGAGGAGCAATGCTCAATGTAATTGTGGTTGCAACCCACCTTTGCTATTGTGGAAATGACTAAGTCCCCTCACAACAACCTGTTTGAGCAAATGCTCAAACTAGTAGATTATTAGGTCAAGTGCTTTCCCCCACTCCTTTAGTGAAGAAGGTTAGATGGACTGAGTTACAAGAAGCTTGAGGGTAATTTCCTATGATTTCTCTCTAGTAGAAAGAGCTAAATACTTGACCTAATAAAGTAAGATTCTTTTTGAAATAAATTTGCTGTTTTCTTATCCATTCAATGAAAAAAGGCAGGCACCTTACTTGGATGGACTATGTCTTTCTGCTTGTCTTTAAAAGAGTCCCTTCTTCGACTCAACAGAGAACTTGATGTTAGAGACACTGAATTGCCTCCCTGGGGCCAAATACCTAAAATGTTGATGACATAGTTGTTAAAGTACATGCCTAAACTAGGATGCCATGGAAGAATATTCTGTCTTGAATTAATTGTTGCTGAATGTTTTAAGATTCAATGAGCCACGCCTCACAATGCAGATCAGTTAAAAAACTGGTGTAACTCAAAGTTCCCCACCTTTCTTAAGTTATTTTAATTTTCAGTGATCATTGAACAATACACAGCACCAAAAAAAAAGATTAAATGAGAACTGAAAAATAAGACTCGAGTCATGAAAAATTTCACTAGGCTTAAAAGTATTTGGAAATGTGGAAGATTTCAACTCCACGTGAAATGTGTAATAAATGGGCGACAGCAGAAAAGACAACATTTAGAGTCAGTCTTATTTCTAAAGCAGCTATTTCTGAAGCATTACCTGATTTTAATACTGCTTAGTTAATTCAAGCAGAGGAGGCAAACTGTATAACTATTATAGAAATGAGAAGTACAGCACTTTATGTAAAATAGATGGAAAGATGCTTTTAATAGAGTTTATTAAAATAAAAGCGGAAAGAAATTGGTAATGCAACTATGGATGAGATCTCATCTTGCAATTTGGCAGAGTAATTGGAATTCCCTATTATGAAATAGAAATAAAAAGCAAAATTAAAAAAAAAAAAAACCCACTAAAAATACCCCTTAAAAACCTGGATGAAAACAAGCTGGAGATAAAAAAAACCAAAACCAAACAGAATTTGTTAAGCAAAGGAAATTACCCAAACACGACTGAATGTGACGGAGAATGGACAGGATTCTTGAACTGTTGGAGAATATACTACACAGAATGATACTGAAACAGAAAGAAGTGTGAAAATCAAAGCTGGACTACATCCAAAACTCTGCAGGACAGAGGACCAAGACAACACTTAACATTTAGGAAAAGACAGAGGAACTGATCATGACTATAAGAGATTATAAGAAAAGAAAGTGCATTGGTGACAAAGTGGATAAAGTAGTTTTAGAACTTCTTCCGAGTTCAGAAGAATTCTCCAGAAGATGCTATAGTGATAAAGTAATAGCTGAAAAGAGCTTGGGAACTGTACTAATTTAAATTGATACAAAGGACACTGTGGTACAAGAAATAATGTCATTAGTACTGTGCTGAGATGCATAGGTAACAAAAAGGAGGAGATAATTATTTGTGTCTTAAGGTGATTTTTTTATCCACAAACCTAAGTATGTTAGAAAAATATATATGGAAATACATAGTAGAAGTTGCAATTTTTAATTTCTACAAGCCACAAATAATTCAGTTGCACATGCTCATTCACTTGACTTCAATGTAAGAAAACCAAAACCAAAACCCACTGCATATGCAGACAGCATGGATTAAGATTCTAGGAAAGCTGGCCACACACTGAAGCAAAGTTTAAAGGGTACATTTTGTTTTAATCATAGAATCATATAATCATAGAATGGTTAGAGTTGGAAGGGACATTAAAGATCATCTAGTTCCAAGCCCCCTGCCATGGACAGGGACACCTGCCACTAGACCGGGTTGCTCAAAGCTCCATCCAGCCTGGCCTTGAACACTTCCAGGGATGGAGCATCCACAACTTCCCTGGGCAACCTGTTCCAGTGCTTCACCACCCTCACAGTGAAGAATTTCTTTCTGGCATCTAATCTAAATCTCCCCTCTTCCAATTTAAAACCATTACCCCTTGTCCTGTCACTACACTTCCTGACAAAGAGACCCTCTCCAGCTCTCCTGTAGGCTCCCTTCAGATATTGGAAGGCTGCTATAACGTCTCCCCGGACCTTCTCTTCTGCAGGCTGAACAACCCCAGCTCTCTCAACCTGTCTTCATAGGAGATGTGCTCCACCCTTTTGATCATCTTTGTGGCCCTCCTCTGGACTTGCTCCAACAGGTCCATGTACTTTCTATGTTGAGGATACCAAAGCTGGACACAGTACTCCAGGTGGGGTCTCATAAGTGCAGAGTAGAGGGGTAGAATCACCTCCCGTGACCTGCTGGTCATGCTTCTTTTGATGCAGCCGAGGATGCGGTTGGCTTTCTGGGCTTCCAGTGCACACTGCCGGCTCATGTTGAACTTCTCATCCATGAGCATTCCCAAGTCCTTCTCCTCAGGGCTGCTACATATCAGAGGTAGAAGTATAATTACTTCTAGAAGAGACATATAATTACTTAATACACTTTATTGTTACTGAACCATAGGAAAAACGCAAAATCCTGGAGAAATGAAGAAAACAAAGTACTTGCACTTACAGATAGACTCATAGAAGCAAATACCTAGAAAATGGACTTTTAGCTACGAAGAGAATCATTTTGGAGAGATGGCTGATACCAGGTATTTTCTAACTTGATTCAGCATCCTGGCATATGACCAGAGCTAATGTTTATGCACACTGTGTAGTTTCTTGGAAAGTACCATTTCCTCAGACATCTGTATGATATTCAACATGTTGCATATCACTGGGAAACACAACAGATTTATTTCATTATATAGAGGCAGGTAATTTCTGCACAGATGATGTTTTGATCTGAGAAGTGACAGTAAAAGAGTGTGGCTGGATAATACAGGCAGTCCTGGAGAAAGCCATAGCTTCTGGGCTATAGCTAAACCAAAAAAATTTAAGCTCTTTTTGTTGGAAAGATACCTGGGAAGAAATGAAGGTGTAAGAGAAGATGACAGTAAAACTGTTTTGCTCCCCGGCATGCCTACCGTAGCAGAGAAGAAAGGATACTTCATGGCAAAAATAAATGCTGGGATTCTATGGCTATATCACTAACCCCGAAGTACTACTGTGTAAAATCATCCAATAAAGCTGAAATACAAATTCTAACAAAGAATTAAAGGAATTGATTTCTTAATTATGTTTTTAAATGTTTTCATAATACTGCATAGGATTACATAATTGTTCAAAAAGCTTAGTGAAATTTTACCCTTTAGAAGTGTTGTGATAAGAACTAAGGGTACGTGTCTGTAATATAGAAAATACATCTTTGCAGGCTCCATGGTGCCTGGGAGTTTTTTTACAATACACCTGATTTTCTGCTCTGACTGCATTGCAGTCATACTTTAACTTATTCATAGTAAGACATGAATGTTAAAAAACAATATTTCATCATAGGTGGTTCTAAATGTCATGAATTATTTAAACAACTATGTTCTATTGTGTTCAAATAAAGGAAATAAATCTGTTCTCAGTGTTAGGTATGAAAAGCTTCACTTTAATTCTAGAGGGAAATTGGTAGCTAAAACAGAACATAAGCTGCTTACTGCCAATTTCTGGGATTCATTGCTGAATTTCAAATTGTGTTGGCAAACTTCTTCCACTATAAACATATAGATTTCTACTCTAAATTTATAGATTGGAAAGATTCTGGACTTCCAGATCCAACTTATAGAGCATTATTTGACTATGTTTCAAAAACCAGTGACCACCAAACTGTTATGAAACATCCAGAAAACACCTTGCACAGTGCTTTCATTATTTTTAGTGATTTTTGGTTATGGGCATATAAAAATCCACTTAGGTTCCATTTCAAATATTAATTTTTAATCTTTATTTTAACTCAGTTTTCAGGTAAATAATTGTGTGTTTTTCATTGTTTTTCAGATTACCCTTATATGTCTTACTGCCTGAAAAAATGGAACACATTCATTTGAAGCAGGTCAAGGTACTACCTTAGGAAGAAATCATCACCTATACAAATAGAGCCATCTAGTACCATCAACATCTGAGTGGAACAGTGTTGAAAATATTTTTTAAAGAAAATTTCATTTCAACCAAAGGTAAAAATCTAAAGCACATCAGATGGAGATCACCCTGAAATACCTGTTTCTCTCCAATTTGCAGAGAGGAATAAGACAGTAAAAAGGACTTTTTTCTGACTCCAAGAAAAGAAGTAAACATTCTGCAATACCTGGCTTAAGTAAATTTTCAGTAGAAGGAGGGTTTTTCAAGAAAGATGGAACTTTGTCTCAACTGGAGACAATCCAGAATGATCCCAGCTCTAGAAAACCTCATCCAGCAGGAAAAACAGATCTGAAGATCTTTCAGTCATTTGTCCTTTTTGACAAAAATTCCCAGTCAAGTTTGGAAATAATGGATCTTCTGTGTAACAGAGGAAGATCCTCTAATAGTTTTGACAGCGTCAGGCACTTTAGAAATTGATTTCACATTCCTAGCTACTTTTAGGTCACAGATGAACTAGATGTTTTGTAAAAGAAAATATTTTTTTTTAAATTTTACTGTTGTGGATTACTAGTTAATATTGTATGCCTAAGAAAGGTGTTGTGAGAGAACATAACTGGTCTAACATACATCACCTGGACCACATTTTCTGTTCTCCAGAGGCTCATGTTGAGTACTGACAACCAAAGCTCATACACTAAGTGAAGCAGTCTGCTGACAGCCTTAGCCTTTAGTGATTTCTGAACAACATAATTCACTATTTTAAAGACTAATGAATGTAATTAGGAAGTTTACAAAGATTTATTTTTAAAGGTAGTTGGGATTCAAACCATTTTGAATTTTAAAAGCTCATGAGCCTAATTTATGTTTTCATGTGAAACAAGGAGATCCAGGATATATGAGACTGCTTAGCAAAGTTTCTGTAGGTCAGTTCTTAAACAGATTAAAGAAAATAAGAAGTTGTACACAGGCTGTGAGTGATAAACTGTCTTCTCCTGACTGGCAAAAATGAAGAAATACTGAGACTTGTCTGAGTTTTTCATTATAGCCAAAAGTCCAATGGTAAGCAAAAGTTCTACTATCTTGGAAATTCCTGGACAAATTTGGTGGAGCCAATTTGTCTAAGGAAATGAAAAATTTAAAAAGCCTTCCCATGTTCTGTGTGCTCCTCAAAAAGGTATTTAAATTGCTGATTCCTGCTTTACATATCAGACCTCTGACTTGAGTCATATGTGTCACTTATGATATTATACCATATGTTGAGCTTCTTATCTTAGAACTTTAATGTGAATAATCAATCCCAGCATTCACTTGAGGTGACTATACAAAACATGTTATAGTGACAATATCTGTCAACTTTGCTTTTATTACTGTCTGTAGAATAAAAAATAAAAGGTAATTCTTTTATATTTTTAAAGGAAATATATTAAATCATTACTATTTGTTTTATAAATTAAATTTCTGTTTAATTGTAGAAGAAAGTTGAAAATCAGTGAAAAGTAAAGGGGAAGAATTCAAGTGTTTGGATTTTTAAATGCCATGACACGATTATTCTACTTCCAGGAACTATCTATATATTTCAAACAACAACCCTTAAAGAAAATGTCTTTCTGCTTAGAACAGTAGAATCATAGAACTGTAGAGTAGTCTAGATTGGAAGGGACCTTTAAGATCATTGAATCTAATCATCAACCTAACACTGCCAAAACCACCACTAAACCATGTCCCTAAGCACCATGTCTACCTGTCTTTTAAACACCCCCAGGGATGGTGATTCAATCACTTCCTTGGACAGCCAGTTCCAATGTTTGATAAACCTTTCAGTGAAGAAATTTTTCCTAGTATCCATCATAAATCTCCCCTGGCATAACTTGAGGCCATTTACTCTTGTCCTGTTGCCTGATACCTGGGAGAAGAGACCGACCCACACTTCTCTACAACCTCCTTTCAGAGAGTTGTAGAGAGCGATAAGATCTCGCCTCAGTCTCCTCTTCTTCCGGCTAAACAAGCCCAGAGCCCTCAACTGCTCCTCATAAGGCTTATTCTCCATACCCTTCACCAGCTTCATTGCCCTTCTCTGGACATGCTCCAGCACCTTGATGTGTTTCTTGTAGTGAGGGGCCCAAAACTGAACACAGTACTCAAGGTGGGGCCTCACCAGTGCTGAATACAGCAGGACAATCATACATAAGAAGTCAAAACAATTACTTTCAATAGAGATTACTTTTACATTTTATTATGAATGACAGCAAAATCACTTTCTAAGACCTCTCAGCTTGAAATTTTTGTCAGAAAAGCCTTTCAGTCGAAGTATTTAAAGATATACTGCCTAAAAGGAAATAGCTAATCTGGATTCCCAGATTTGTATATCAAAGACAGAGATAAAACTTCTCCCATTTGAAGAAAATAGAACATATTAATATATGAAAATACTTTATTATAACAGGGAATAACATAATTCAATAAAAATTTACTCTTCCATTGTCATATAATTACCTTTTTTCAAAATAAAACTTTCATTGTATAAGCACTTTTTCTGTAGTGCGTGATTGTACATGTAGTAGAAATATACATATATGTAATTTCTGATCATATTTTGGAGACTAGCTTCTTTATATAAACTTAATGGTTCAGAAAGAAAACTATCTGATTCTCTTTGGTAATTACGCCCAGTTTAAAATTGCACACAATGACAATGGCTAAAATGAAACTGCTGCTGAATTATGAGCATTCTTTGAGTGTTACAGATTTAAACACAAGAGGTAATAGGGCTGAGTATAGCAGCACTGGATGTGTGGTAAACCCCAGTGCAAGATACCATTTCATTCACTGCTGTTCAACATTTCACTATCAGTGTGCTGTAGCACTTGAAGTCCTATGATTATGCTCTCTCAAAAATTACTGCAAAGGTTGTGGTTTTGCCAATTTGCTCAGCTATTTGTGTATCACACTGACCTGTGAAAAAAAAGAGGCACTATTGTTTTCTTTGTGTTTGTGGCCAGTATCCCAAATCCCAAAGTCTCTTCTGCTTATGCAAATAAAATACTAAAGAAGTGCTATCGAATGATCTTGGGATTCAGTTGATTTGAAGCATCTGGAAAACTTTGATGTGCTCAGATTTCTGAGAATCATGTTCATTGGCTTTGTTTCATTACGCAAACATCTTTTAGAGCACCAGCCAGGTTCCAGAAGTGCATTTTAAGCCTTATAGACACACGATTTTATTCATCACCTCAGTCAATGGTATTGAAATTTCATAGTGAGAAGAGACAGGTCGATAATTACTGCAGTTCTTTGAGAGTCTCAAGTTAATTGTCGCAATCAAACCCATAAATAGATGGATTCAGTGTTTGTTTAGTCACTTTCATCTAAGCAACAACATGCTTTAAAAAGTACAGTGATATAGTCGCTGGAACCCCTGATCCTCAAGACAACCTCTTCAAGACTGGACCTTCAATTAATTATGGCCTATATGATAAGTATATTCACTGGGTTTAATTTATGATTTGTTTTCAGTTGGCTGTGTAGGCGTGAAGAGAGAATAAACAGCTGCCTTATTTTTTTTCTCTCCTTCTGTCAAAAGACTTCTTCCTAGACTGTATCTGTTAACTGTCTGTCCTGATTTCAGCCAGAACAGAGTTAATTTTCTTTCTAGTGGTTGCTGTGTTTCAGGTTTGGTATGGAAGGAATGTCAATAATGCATATTGTTTTGGTTGTTGCCAGGTGTTTATAATTTTCAAGGACTTCTTTCAGTTTCCTGTAGAAGCTGAGAAGGAATCTAGACAGAACGTTGAAATAGCCAATGGAATATTCTGTACCATACATGTCATGATTGGTATATAAATGGGGTTTAGCTGGGTGGTGGGTGCCTGTGACCACTGCTTGGTACCAGTTCAGCAAGAGGTGAGAGTGACCTGCGTCCTTATTACTATTACTATTATTACTATTGACATTGCTACTATTATTATTATTTTTATTTTCCTTTTCTGTTGTTGTTCTATTAAGCTGTCTTTATCTCAACCCACAAGGTTTTTTCCCTTTCCCTTTCCTCTCTTTTTCTTCCTCTTCTCCCTGCTTTTCTGGAGAGAAAGGGGCGAACTACACGAGCAGCTGCAGGTCCTAGCTGCCAGCTGGGCTTAAGCCACAACACTATCTCAAAAAATTTGAGGAGAGGCAGGAGTTCACAATTACAACTCTACGACTCAGTTGCAGAGGGCTCTTAGCACTTGTTTTTAAATTGTTGGCATATAAAGGAAATAAGACACACATTGCTCTTTAGTGTATCACCCTCTCTTTGCCTTCATGTCTTCTAAAGCAGTCCTTTATTATGTCTAATTTAGAATGTAATAGACCTATCTTTTAAAATGTATTTGCATGTAAATGGTAATATGGATACATAACTTTTTTTTTAAGGATCAAGGAGAATCAGACTTAGATCGTTAATCAAAAATAACAACACACATGTAATTGTATTTATGCTACTAAATATTCATTGCATTGTAACAGTTTATTGCTATTACTTAGTAAAATTAGATTCAAATGGATGGCCAAGAGGTCACTGTCTTCAAAACCCATAATAATCCTTTCAGACATCCATTCCCACAGGAGCACTTAAGATTGAGCTTTAGTTTATTATTGTGATAAAATAATTTAAAGTTTTAGAGAGCTAACCAGTGGAAAAGCCTGTACTAACCTCTTGGCACTTTTAAAGGCCTTGAGCTAAGAATATTCTACAACAGAGTACCGATGAATTCTCCCGTGTCCCATTTTTCTTTCATTTAGCATAAAATTTGTAAAACTGCTGAATATCTGGCTCTGAGACAAAATCTTTTACAACCTTCTGCTATTTACTTTGTATCTTTTTGTCTGTCTGCAAAAAAACTCCACTCTTAATTTTATCCTGCTTTAAGTTCTATATTTCAATTGTAATGTCTTCATTATTAGTTCAAGGACAAGTACGCTGCAGCTTTCATTTTGGTCAAGGCCTCAAGGTACATAAAAAGAAGGTTGAAAACCTCATATTTTCTGACTCTCACCCAATGCAATGAATAAATTATGTGCGTCCTAAATGGCACTTTTCTTCTTCTTTTTTCTTTTCTTTTCTTTTTTTTTGTAAAGCTGACCTAACACAACTGCAAAAGCTATCCTAACCTCATGGGAAGAATACAAAATCAGAGCATTGTGAATTTGTGAGTGACTGCTCTATTGGCCCATAACATTTTTGCTAACATTAACCAGGCCAAGTGTCATACAAAGGAGGCTCAAGCTTTTCTGGCTTCTACCTGCCTTTTTTACTCTTTAACCGCCTCAGACTTAGAGCTCACTTTGGAGGACAGTGCTTGACTGTCGGAAGTATCCTCCTCATGATTCAGAAGCTATTCAAGACCTGGATGTTGAATATTCTGAGATCATCTCAAGCTGCCTCAATTGGTCTCAAGAGAGCTGTTAGTGTTAAAGATATCAGTGTCATAATGCCAGACTTGATCTAGGGAGGCACAGTGAGGTCAGAACACCAGAGCAATGGCATGAGTCATTACTGAAATGATGCTTACATGACTGCTATAGTTTTAATATCCCATTTTTTGCTGGTGTACAGTGATTATCAACAGTGCGAAATCCCACTTACATAAAAAATAACTATTTAATAAGCAGTGCAGCTGCTGATTTTTAAAGAAGTGATGTTTAGCACTACTAAATTAGATTATGAGAATGTTCTTGCAACACACTTGAGAACATAGCAGAGATAAAATTGTAAGGCTGGGAAATGAGGTTATGTAGACATTGTATTGAGGTCTGGAAATGAGATATGCAGTCTTAACCTGTTCTATAATCTATGTTATGTAGGTGATTTTTTTATACAGTTCTTGTGTCTGAATCTTTCATTAATATGCATTTTCTCTCACTCCCCAGCAGTAAAAATATTTATGAATATTATGCTATAGGCACACTTACATCTAGAAAAACATTCACAGTTCTGTACATCTCTATGAGAGAAAACAAAAGATGTTATCTACATGTTGCATTTTGAGGAGGCGTGTAATTGTCCTTGGGAAAGCAGATTCTTCAGCCTTTCAGCCTTAAAAAGAGTTACTAATTTTCCAACCAATTAACCAAAGTAATTGAAGCCCCTTAAGACCCACCAGATTTCTCATTCTAATTCAGTCACTGACTTTGTGTACCAGTTACCTCATAATTTTTAGCAGATATCTTAATGTTGTCTTAAATTCCAAGGTAGTGGATATGACATGAAGACAAAGGATTAAGAAATGAGTATGGCCATAGAGTAAGTTTCTTTCCCAGTTCTGCTGCAGGGCATTGGTCCACTGACTATGCAAATTACACTCATGCTGGTCTAGTCCTAGGCCTTCTCTGTTCTGAGAGAGTCAACTAGCTGTCTCTGGAGTAAAAGTTGGGCATGATTGAAATTATAGCTTGACAGCTTCTCATAGACATCAGCTGTGTCTAGACAGATATCAGCTATACTGGGTATGTACTGTGTTCTTTTTGGCCTGGACAAACCTCTACAACTATTCCAGGAGGCTGCAAAAGCTCTGTAGACATATCCACTAGCTCTTCAATTTTCAACTGGTAACTGGGGTGAAAACAAGATGCTTTAGCCTATCTTTGTGCTTTCAGGTACAGTAAAAAAAACAAATTAAGTGTTAGTATCATTAATTTTATATTGCTGTGGCTGAGATGAGATGTGATGGACTGAAAAGAGTAGTGAAATGTATATTGTTGAAACCAAGACGACAGTTGAACAAGTGTTTTTACTTTGTGGGCAGCCATTTAAATATGGCGTTATCTAGTAGGCACTTTAAATACTGGATTGAAAAAACTTTATTATAAATTTACAGCACTTGAAAGATGAAGCCTGATCTGTGTAAAATAAAGACATGAATAAGTATGAATAGCACTTTGGCAATTCAAGACAATTGGAAGATGACAAACATTATCTGCATTTGGTGAGGGTTTTCTTTTTTCCTATTTCTACAACAGACTTATTTGTAAGTCAAAATAGCTGCAGAGATAAATTTAATAGTGAAGAATTTTTTCAAGAACATTTAATCTGTATTAATGTGACCCCATGCTGTTATCATGGCCAGTGAGACCTATGATGACATGCTGAGTAAATGCTGTTTGTAAAACTCACAACTACCTGGGGGCAGCACTAATTATAGCAAGCAGTTTAACTCCAGAAAAGATAACAATCAATTGGTGAAGCCCGAATGAAAGCCACATGGCTACTCTTTAATTCATAGTGAAAAAACAGAATTTGTCTTCCTGGAACTGGCTACTAACTGTATGCATTGAAAAGATATGACTCTTTCTCTATTTCTAAAATACTAAACAATGTCCTGAATCATTTATAAAATGTTATGAATAGAAAGAATCTCTACCCTTGTAATCCCCAGCCTGAGGGATGAGATACAGCTTTTGTAAGGTATCTAACTACAATTCAAATTCAACTGTACTGCAACTGTTATTATAGTTGTACTTCAATAATACACTTATCAACTGTTTGACTGATTTAATATAAGCAAAGAAGTGGAAGATAAGAGGTGAGATTATTTTTTTTGCATTTGAGTATAGTGTGTGTTCATGTGTTGAAAGACTAAGGCAGGACACGTCGCTCGAAAGGATCCAAAAAAATTTGGGGATGCTGTCTCTGAAATTGTGCAGCAAGTTTTTGTTAGGAGTTAAGTCTTCACTTGTCAGAGAGCTCAATCAATATAAATCGTTATAATTATACAAAATAACTGTTCAACAAAGAGCAAGGATATTTTGAAATATAGACCCCTGCATTTTATCTTCCACACATTTTGTAAGCTGCTATGACTCTTATGGCTATATTGATGTGGGAAGCAGTGCAAACTTGCCAACATATGATGCTCATTAAGGGCAGTTTTTTTGGACTGAATGAATAGTATTCAAGTGAGGGGTCAAAGCATAGATGCAATATAAACATACTTTTTCAGGTGAAATGAAACATTCTATTTATTGCTGGCTCAGGTATTTGTCTATATCTGACCTCTGGCATGTCATTTCATTGCAGGTCTCTTGTAGAGTTGAAATTACTATCTATGTAATTTTGAGCTGTGGAATAGCAAAATCTGTTTTAAAGGAACAGGCAAGCATATGTTGTCTTTTAGCTGATTTATGATGGGAGAGCTTCAAACAAAAGAATTTAATGTATCCTATACCATGACTTAGCATTTAATAAATGTTACACAAATCTAACTTTATGATTTAGGAAATTATTCAAGAAGAGTAGGAAAAAATCTATGCAAGATATACTTTCACTAGATAAATTTTTTTTTTTTTTCAAATAAGTGGCCTAATTCTAACCTTACATTGGCTTTAAATTGCTTTGAATGTAATGACCTCAATAAAGATATTTTTAATTTACACAGATATAATTGAGATTTGAGTAAGACCCAGATGTGCACTTGTGATTGCTGTTGCACTTGGCAGTCAGTTTTTATTATTTCTCAGCCAAGTTAAAGCAATGAAACCATCTGATTTTTGACAGTGTGAGATAGATCTTTTGTGTTAATGCTTCTTCCAGCAGCTTCGGCAGTACAGTACAATGTGACCTGCCCTGATTGAGCAGATAAGAATTCTCCTGAAATCTTGGACTTTCTTTATGTCATAATAGTTATTTCTGGAAGGAACCCTTCCTTCAGTTCCAGGGCTCTGTTGCAGTGAAGCTCAAGGATCAAGGAGTTAGAGTTTAATTATCTTGTATTCCCTTACACAAAGATCACAAAAATATGAGGATTGGAGACAAATAATAGATCACTATTATTTTGTACTATTCTGAGTATTTGTTTACTGCTAGGAATATGCCATTTCAATCAGAGATGCATTCCTATGAACATGCCTTACTATTAGTTTGGTGAGAATTTTAGAAGTTTTGAAATTGATCTGAAAATAGCATAGAATATCACCCAATTTTCCATCTCAATAACCATAAATAGCCTCATCTAACTCTATGAAGAGTGAAAGTATCTGGAAACTATCAGCTGATAATGAAAAGACACTACACATAAACTCTGTTTAAGATGGTGATTATGAATATTATTCAAACTGCTGGCTCTTGATGGGTTAAAGTCCAATCATGTGAAAACAGGCATTGGCACTTATAAACAAAGCTTTTGATAAAGGCGGAAAGAGAATTCTTCAAACCCTTCAAATGATTTTACTTCTTATGGTGAAAAACCTCATATTATTCTGATTTAGAAATAGGTATCTAGGATGTGCAGTCTCATCAATAGATGGTGAATCCAAACTTCTCTTCCATATATAGTTTCTTCAAAGATATCCTCCTTTCAGATTGTGTCCTTCTAGGTATTAACTGATTAGAGACATGGGTGGACTGTATGTTCTAGGCTTTTGTAAAATATCATAATGATTACTGGATATTGATATAAAATTATGAAAGAAAAGATTCACAGAACTGTTTGCCAGTCCTAAGAATGTAAAAATGTTTTTGTTTACTGTGAGCCATGACTTCATTTTACTATGTTTTTCAGGCCTGCCATTACACAGCAGGTGGTAAGGAAGGACATCACAGGTCTCAAACGTCTTTCATGGAGTTCCTGTTGTATGAATGCATTAAGCTTCATAGGGGTAACTTTGCACATATCACACTTAGATGAGTATTCTAGCATATTACCTCCTTTCTGTAGAGGTGTTACTGTGATTATTTCAAGTATGAGACAAAGAACAATTTGTCTTCCTGGTTGAGAGGAAACATTACTTCACAAATACCTATTTCCAACAGCACTGGACTTTTCTTCAATTAGTCCAGACTGAATAGTCTCTGATAACCCTACTGTGAAATTACAGAAAGAGCAGACAGATATTCAGCTTGATTTTGAATCTCATCCTTTCTAGTTGTAAAGAAATCCAAACAGCATGCCATTTATCATATCCTAAATTAAACAGCTGGAGAGCTGCTATAATTTTTCAGTGGACTGTGTGTTGTCATTTGCAAGGTTATTCAGAAATACTTTGGTAAATGAACCACATATGTATGTGCTGCAACTCTGGTTCACTACAGAAGCTCACATCCAAATGCTATTTCCTAGTTGTTTTACGATTTATATATTTTACAAGTCATGCAAAACTGTTACTATGAAATAGTTGATCACTATTACTATTGCTTTCCTGCTGTGCAATGTTTTGTGTCTATTTTAGGGTCAAATCCATCACAGTTTGTACTTATTTTTGCTTAATGTTATGAAGTATACTTCATGGCCAGCTCACCATTTAACTCTGAGATATTTCTCTGTTAATTTTGTTAATTCAGAAACGTGTTCAGAAATTGTTTCATTTTCTTTCTACATCTGTTTGCAAACCCAGAAGCACTGTACACATACCAGTGGCTTTAAAGATGGAAAATTATGCAGGATTCCCAATAAAATTCAAAGTTTTCTTGTGAATTCAGGGGAATGGAATGTGTCTATGCAACAAGTAAGAAGTCGGTATCAAATACAGAAAAACCACAACTTTTTTTTACTTCCACCTCTCCCTTCCAATAATTTATTTACATATGAATGAGGCATTAAATTAATCTATTTATCAGATATTTAGAAATATCTGATTAAGTACTCTCAGGAAGGTAAGAGTTTTGTGTTTGGTGGAACTTTTAAAATTTTTATGAGTCCCAGTAAACATCATTTCTCCCCAGGTTTCTTATCTTTGCCTCTCAGTTCTGCATTCAGTTCTATTCTTGAATTAGAATTTCAACCTTATTTTTATATTCGTGTCTTTTCTTCTTCACATAATAACAAACAGGAAAGGTGCACACTGGGGCCTGAGTAGTTATGTGTAATTACATGTGGATTAAAAGTTGCTCTAATTGATTTTTAACATCTTTAAAATCACAGACATAATAGAAATATTGGAATTAATGCATCCTTTTTCTTTTATGTTACTGGTAGAAACCTTACTTTTTCAGTATTAATGTCTCGTTGCATTTATCTGAGATCAGTCAGGAGCACAAGGGAAAACCTAAACTGTAGTTGAAAATAGTGTTTGATACCACATTCCTTCATAGTTCTCTTTTACTAATTGATCTCAAAGTCCTTTTCAAAGAAGATTAAAATCAATAACTAGTTGTAACCACTTAGAAAAAAAGCACATGAGTAATAGTTCACATGGACGTGGTGCAAACAAGTTATTTTCACTTAGTCTCATTTTCTTTAACAGGTTGATACTCCTTGTGGGCAGGAAACCCAGAACCCTCAATAGACATGGTGTTACTCTTTTTCATCCAGTATTCTGAGAAGCAAAAGAGGAAAGTAATGAGACTTCTGTCTCAAACAGAGATCAAATATTTTATGTGCGTGAAGAGTATTGGCCAAATGTTATCGGGGAATAAATTTTAATGGTTCATTCTCAAAATTCAAGAATGTACTAGGAGATCTGTGATTGTTACTCAGGCTCAAAAAATGAAAGAGAAGTCCATGGCAGAAAACTCTATTGTGTGATATTGGATAGTAAGATATCATCTCTCACTCAGGACGTTCCTGACCTATCAGTTATTTAAATCTGAGAGAGTATTCCGGGGAAGTAGAATTGCATACTTGCCCTTAACTTTGTTCTTTCTGCAAGAATCTGTTATTGTTATTCCTGGAAACTACAGGCTGGTCAATCTCACTTCAACGCCTGGGAAGGTGATGAAGCAGCTAATCCTGGAAACCGTTTACAGGCACATTAAGGGCAAGAAAATCATCAGGAGTCTTCAACATGAATTCACCAAAGGGAAGTCATGCTTGACCAACTTAATCACCTTCTAAGAAAGACTGGCTTGGTATATGAAGATAGAGTAGTGGTTATAGTCTACCTTTAGTGCAGCAAGACCTTTGACATTGCCTTCCACAAGATCCTCATAGAGAAGCTTTTGAAGTATGGGCTGGATGAGCAGGTTGTTAGGTGGATTGGAAGCTGGCTGAACGGACTGGCCCAGAGGGTGGTGACCAGTGGAACAAAGTCTAGTTGGAGGCCCCAACTAGGAGGAGTCAATACTAGGTCTAGGCTTCTTTAACATCTCAATTAATGATCTGGATGATGGGACGGAGTGTACTGTTAATAAGTTTACTGATGACATGAAACTGGGAGGAGCAACTGACAAGCCAGAGGGTTGTGTTTTTATCCAGAGGAGTCTCGACAGGCTGGAGAAGTGGGCTAATGGGAATCTCATTAAGTTCAACAAGTGTGAAGTCCTACATATGAGGAAGAATAAACCCATTCACCAATACATGGTGGAAGCCACCCAGCTGAAAAGCAGCTTGGCAGAAAAGGACCTAAGGATCTGTGCCCAGGTGGCCAAGAAGGCCAATGGTATCCTGGCCTGTATCAGGAACAGCGTGGTGAGTAGGACCCGAGAGGTGATTGTCCCCCTGTACTCGGCCCTGGTGAGGCCTCACCTCGAGTACTGTGTCCAGTTTTGGGCCCCTATCCACACAAAAGACATTGAGGTGCTGGAGCAGGTCCAGAGAAGGGCAACGAAGCTGGTGAGGGGTCTGGAGAGTAAATCTTATGAGGAGAGGCTGAGGGAGCTGGGGTTGTTTAGTCTGGAGAAGAGGAGGCTGAGGGGAGACCTTATCACGCTCTATAACTACCTGAAGGGGGGCTGTAGAAGAACAGGGGTCGGTCTCGTCTCCTAAGTCACAGGAGATAGGACAAGGGCCTCAAGTTGTGCCAGGGGAGGTTTAGATTGGATATTAGGAAAAATTTCTTCACGGAAAGGGTTATCCAGCATTGGAATAGGCTGCCCAGGGCAGTGGTTGAGTCACCATCCCTGGAGGTGTTCAAAAGACGGGTTGACATGGTGCTGGGGGACATGGTTTAGCAATGGTTTTTTGGTTTTGTTTTTTATTTTGTCAGAGTTAGGTTGATGGTTGGACTAGATGATCTTTAAGGTCCCTTCCAACCTAGATGACTCTCTGATTCTATGACCCTAGTGAACACCAAGTTGAACATAAGCCAGCAGTGTGCCCATGTCACAAAGAAGGATAATGGTGTCCTGGGCTGCATTAAACAAAGTATTTCCAGCAGGTTGAGGGAGGTGATCCTTCCCCTCTGCTGAGCACTGGTGAAGCCACACTTACAGTACTGTGTCCAGTTTTAGGGTCACCAGTACAAGAGGGACATGGACGTACTGGAGAGAATCCAACAAAGGCCCACAAAGATGATTTAGGAAATAAGTCAGCTCTCGTGGGGAAAGGCTGAAAGAGCTGGCACTGTTTAGCTTAGAAAAGAGAAGGCTCAGGGGAAATCTTACTGATATACATAAATACCTGAAGGGAATATGCAAAGATGACAGAGACAGGCTCTTTTCAGTGATGCCCAGTGACAGGACCAGAGGCAACGGGCACAAACTGAAACCCAGGAGATTCCCTCCAAATGTCAGGAAACACTTTGGACTGTGAGGGTGACTGAGCACTGCCACCGGTTGCCCAGAGAGGTTGGGAGTCTCCCTCTGGAGATTCTCAAAATCTGTCTGGTAATGATCCTGGACAGCCTGCTCCAGGTGTCACTGCTTGAGCAGGGGGTTGGACAAGATGACCTCCAGAGGTCCCATCCAATCTCAACCATTCTGTGAGTTAACTGAATGTTAATGTAGCTGTTCTTATGATGAATTCTGGAGTGTATCTCCTGGGTTTGGTAGTAATTTTATTAATGACTTCAGTGATGGAACAGATCATCTATATGTGTGTGTGTGTGGGTAAATGTGTATATATATATGTCCTAACTCTGCAGATTTAATTTTGGGAAAATCTTGGTGATTTAGTCTGAAAAGCATAGAATGATATTTTATAGAAAAAAAATCCAATGTATTGCAAAAAAAATATAATGGGGTTATTGTGGATCACAAGCTGAACACACATGGAAAAAAATCATGCTGTTATAAAAAAAACTTCCTAATATTATATTGTGATCCTTGAATAGCATAATCTGTAAGATATATAAAATAAATGGCTGGCATTCCCAGGATTGGCAAGTTTTCAACTTGTTATTTTGTCTCATTTAGGTTACCATATGTCCAGAAAGTTATGCAGCAGTTGGAGACAACCTAAAAAAGAGTAGAAGAAAAATGCCTAACAATTTGTTACATTAAATAAAAATCAGCAGAAGAGAAAAGTAATTGTGGATTTCCTAAAAACTTTTAAGGATATAAACCAAGAAGTTTCAGAAATTTATTTA
>VXAK01001337.1:40287-51237 GCA_013399435.1 Arenaria interpres | reverse complement strand
TTTTTTTTTTTTTAATATATATATATTGATTATGTTCAGCATTTGTCTCTGAATTCCAGCTAGCTTCCAGTTCATTAGCCATTACTTTGCCAACCTCTCCCCATAGGCAACTATTACCAGGTTGAGAGCATTCCAACCTACACCTTCCTAGGAAGGCTGAAAGACACAAAATATTCACAAATGGCAGCACTTACATACTATCTCTAAGGAATCTGCCACCTAAAGCACTAACAACCTGAAAAGGAGAGTTTAGCAAGTGCAATCCCTTTAGAAAGATGATATAAATAAAAAAAAAAGCCCACACCCGTGCTGTACTTGAGGAACGATAGAGTAAGAAAAAGGTCTGCAAATCATTTACAGGGAATCAAATATTTATTGATATTCTTACCTTTTTTTTTTTTCTTTTTTTAAATTTTTTTCTGGCTTGCTCTCATTATTTAGAAGTGGTGTTGCCTTTTCGTTGAAAAAAAAAAGGATTATCAGTATTTCATTGAATAATATGTACAGATGTCCCTTCAAGCTCAAGAGACACAAACAAATCCCAGACCTCACAGTGTCTTATCGTGGAAATACACACCTCAAGAATAAATAAATATATAATAGAATTTAAATAATAAAATAAAACCAAGAAAAAGGATGAGAAGAATTATGAGAATAACCAGGAAAGGTAAAACATCCAGCCACGCTCCCCTCTCTGTGCTTGCAACCAGCGATAAATACAGCCGTGCTAAAATACAAGGTTAAGAAGGAATGGAGGGGAAGTGTAGAAGTATTTTGGTTCTGTGTATGTTTTTTTTCTTTCCTGCAGTAGCAAAATTTACTACTTTAACCGTAACAGCTTCTGCTTCTCCCCTGCTTGAAGCGCGCTATCGTATACTAACTGCTTTTTTTATAATCCGGCTGCTTTCCCCCCCCCGCCCCCGGCTTTGAATATAAGATTTCAGAGGCAAAAGTCTCGTTGTCACACTTCAATAAGGTGTTACACTTTACATAGCCATACATACTTAACCCAACACGAAGCGAGTTAAATAATCATTAGCACAGTAACCCATTGCTATCAAAAACTTATTGGTCCTCTAAATTTTAAATTAATGGCCTGTCTCCCTTGTTCTCTGAGAGCGTGTGTGTGTGTGTCTGTCTGGTTTTCCGCCCCTTCAGTGCAAAGCCGTGGATGTTTTATCAGCACATATTAGACGATTTGCATTATTGACGTTTTAATTTAAAAAATTGAAAAAAAAAAAAAAAAAAAGCACAGGGAAAAAATAGTTCCTGCTGAGTTGGTTCATCCCTAGACCCCTGATTCTTAAGTAACTCTTCTGCGTGTTAATTAGCAGCCAATATTTGACAAACCAACGAAGAAATACACTCTGCTCTTCCCTAGCCAGGTTGCTCTAGCTCAAATAAGTTTCCTTGAGAAAGCACGGAAAAGAGAAGCTAAAGAAAAAAATAATCGAAACGATGCCCCCATAAAATCCTGGCAAAAGGCTCAATAATTTATACTCACTTTTTGGATAAGTTAAACGGAACTAGAGTGGGGTTTGGGCTTTGGTTTTCTTTTCTTTTTGAGGCACTTCTTTTCCCCTATAAACTTTCTGGCCCGAATCCCCTCTCTCCTTTTTATTTCTTTGAGTCTCAAAGTAATTGCTAGTCGTTTTAAGACAGTTACTTATCCGGAGAATGAAGGAGTATCGGCTGCATTTCAATTAGAGAGGGAAAAAAGATAAAGACTTGGAACGTAACCGAAAAATGCAAAGTGACATATTAGGATGAGAATTTTCATCTGTTGCTGTATAAATATTTTAATAAAAGTTCTAAAATAATGTGTCTGCCTCCTGCTCTATAAAAGAGAGGAGATTATGAAGTGCAAATGATGCAGCTTAGATGTATAGAGCCGACTGGGATTTTTCACCATTAAAGAGTCTCATCGTGCCTCTCCTCCAGAAGTTGGTTTTAGAGCTGTTTCAGACCCCAAAAAGTATAAATCTCATAAGTATAAATAAAAGATGACCAGCAAGTGGCTTCAATCACTAATATTTTTTGCAAACTAACGTTCAGCTGATGCAACTCGATTTTGTTTTGCATCGCATTAGTGTCACAGCGGCAATGACTGGCCTTTATTCACCAACCCTTTGAGTCAGCACTTTGAGACATCTTTCAAATTAGGTCATACTGCAAATTTGCCGCTGATACAAAGGTTGATTAAGAGAGCTTCACAATTTTAAAGGGATGTCGTGTGAGGAGAATTAAGGTCTGGATGATAGTTCCAGGAAATGCGAGGCCCTGTAACTATGTGGAAATAATGTATGGGCTCTATGGGGAAAGAACATATTTCCTCGGAGCACTTGAAGTAATACTCATTTACAATTTAACCAAGTCCTCCCCCCGCCACCGTTATGGAAAAAATCATACGATGGGTCTCGAAAACAAGTCATGAATTACAGTGCGGAGGCAGCGAGATGAGCCCTGTTCTCCTCTTCCCGAAAGTCAATCCCCTCCTCTCCGCTCCTTTGATCTTCTCGGGAAAGACCTATTCCTCCCCCCTCCACCACCAAAGCATCTCAGCTCCTGCTTTCCCCCCCAACCCACCAGTAAAAACAACCGTGTGTCACAACGGGCCCCTTTGCCCATCATGTAGCAACTCCAAGGGGAAGCCGAATTGCTGTGTAAACTTCCCCAGAAGAATTGGAGGGGATGATCAGAAGTGACCACCAACCACAGTGACCAGGGCCGGGCTCGCAAACGAATCTGAGTCCAATTTAGGCATCTTAATGACGTGGCCACGTTTCCCCCCCCCCCTCCAACCTAAAGCACAGAAGGGGCAGCAGCTCCTTTCTCACAGGAGAAAGAATCTTGAAGGGAGCTGCCGGTCGCCGAGCACTTGTGGGAATCTGTCTGCTTCATTTTTGATGGCTAAGTGGGAAGCAAGATGAATAATCTCTTTGAAGGGGAAGGCTGACATTTTTTTGGGAGGTCGGACCCAAACCTAACATTTTTGTGGCACTCGGGACTTTGTTTTTTTTCATTTTCCAAACTTTCTCTCTTTGCAGGGAATAACAACTAACTTGTGAGGAGCTGAGAGTTCCTCTTAATTGGTTGTAAGTGGATAAAAGTCAACTGCCAGCTTCATTTTGGTTTAAATCTTTGGCCCACTTGACGATGCAAGAAGCTGTTACTAACATTGAGTTTGCCTAATGCATCGGTGCTCAGGATGGGGGAAAAAAACAGAGGAAGGATTTTGGCTGCCACTATGCTGAAAGCAGCATTTAACTCCTGCCACTGAAACCAGAGTCCCTCAAGTTATCTTTTCTACGCTCAGGAATATTACCATGATTTAAGGGTATAGCAGCAGTGAAATAAAACATAAACAATTTAAAACCGGAGCCTGAAGAGAGATTTCTCGCGGTATGAATAGCCATGAAAGCCAGAAAAATGTTTCGCATTCCCTTCTGTATTTCCCTTTGTTTCTTTGCGGCGGAGTCCCTGAACTTACATTTCTACCCTGGGCAGCTGACTTTATTTCATGTTTTTGATGTTATGATCACCTGCAGACCTTTCCGTTCCCCATATGTTTCTGGATTCAGTCACTTCACCCACAGCCCTCCCTGACAGTACAACACCTCAAATCCCCCCGCGTGGCAAAGTCTATTTTATTCCCAGTCACTTTCAATTTGCCTCCCGTGTTTCTCCAAAGGGTTTAGTTGAATGTGATTTCTAGGACCAAAAGCAAAGGAGGGGGGGAAGTGGCAGGCCACAAATGAGAAGGTGGCCTGTGCCACTGCCAGAGTCATTGGGAGTTTCAAAGAGAACTGAAATAGCACCATGAGCTTGATTTTAATATTTTGAGCTACGTTCGCACTTCAGTTCCCTTAGCCCTGTTCTACGAGGGGAGAGAAAAATTGGTATTAAACCCTAAAAGTTGTAAAAGAGACTTAAAGATGGGAACAAGAGCAACAAAAGGTGTATGTCCACCACATCAGCCCAAACCCCTCTGCAGACCTACTTTGGTAGGTTAGGTCTGTCTAACCTACCCCCACCTCCTGCCCTGCAGAACTCAGCAGGAGCTGTACGGAGGTAGCTGTTGCTTCTGGTCCTCCTGCCCATCTCCAGCATCCATGAATCAGGCAAGAAAGGAAATGAACTCATGCCAGAGTGATTTAAACCAATTGTGGGAAAACAAATTGGGGGTTCCTTTAAGAAAAAAAAAGAAAAGAAAAAAAAATTCCTACTGCCTTTTGAGTCTTTGTGGGGACACTGAGAACATGCTTCCAAGCTCTTTTGTTCTGCCCTAAGGGATGGAAAGCTGCTCTTAATACAAGAAAACAAAGCCCTCCACTGCCACTACCAAGGAAAAAAAAAAAGCTGAAACGCTTATGAACACTTTGCTCCAGGCGCTGTGGCAGTAAGGAAAAATCATTGCAACCATCACAAGACTTGGCAACACCAGGGCCATGCCAGCAGAGCGCTCTTCCCCATTACTGTAAATCACAGGCTGAGCCCAGTTCGTTGCGAAATGGCCAATTGTGGGTCCTTGAATGCGATAAATAAAACCACCATTCCTTGGTGCACTTGACTAGCGTTTGTGGAAGCGAGGGGAAAATTCACACTTCTGCCCAGGGTCAGGACAAGGGCCGGCTGATGCTTCGGTGTGGCTTGGTGGGAGCAATTCACAAAGAGGAGCTGCGAATAAATGTGGGATTTTCTACGCCTCCATCCCCATTTGCACAATTGCTACGGCCGAGACAACCACTTTACTCGTTTGAAGCATTGCGGTGACAAGTATTTTGAGAGACTGGGCTTGGGCTCGTTTTGGGGTGGGTGAGGGGGGGTGTGTGTTTTGATAGCAAGGTCCCCACTTGGATCAAAGCTGAGCACACAGAGTCAAAGCAAAGCTTGAAGTGGTCCCTGAGCTGGGGTGATGTTGAAGCAAGTCGCAGGGGGGGGAACGTTCACCTTAAGCCAAGGAGCCAAGTGCCCACATTACATTTACCAGCCCTTGAACACGCGGCTTCAGTGCTGCAGGGCCCCGACTTCTACCCGGCGAGGATGGTATTGCTCAAGCCTTCCCTCTGGGAATCCTTCAACATTTTCAAACTCGGCTTCTGCAAGCTATCAGCCACCAGCCCGCGTGCCAGGAAAACTCACAGGGACACTAATGGAAACGGGACACAGCCAGGGAGCAGAGATGGGTGGGTTTAGATTAAACTGCGCCCGTATTTCATGGGATTGCTCCTGCCCCACCGTTGCTTTTCCTCTATTTTCTGCCAGGCAGAGACCCGGCGGAGGGGCAGCACGATGGAGCTGGAGCCAAAACCACCCTGTAAATAAGACCAGCTCCGAGACCTGCCAAGCGGTCCTTGAATACCGCAGGCAGGGCTCATTTCCTATGGGGCTTGCCCCAAAATAACTGATTCGAAGCCCTCTCCTTGCTCAGAGCTGCCGTCCTTTTGTGCATACCAGACTGAATATTTATGGAAGAGGTTGGAGGTCAGACTGGTCCATTGGCTGCTCTGGCCCCCTTGGCCGGCTTTTTGCACAGCCAGGTTGCCAGCTGGTGGGTAGCACCTCTCCCTGCCGCACCGGGAGCACGGCATCCTCCCTGTGCCAGCTGGCTTTCGGGGACACCAGCGGTGACAGACCCCGGGTAAACCAAACCCGAGTCACCCAGCTCAAATGAGAACGGGGGTGTTTAGGCAGAGCTTTACTTTGCAGGGGATGAAATACATCGTTTAAGTCCTTTTCTCCTTCCCCATCAGCTTCTCAACGCCAAGTCCCCTTTGATAGGGTTGCTCCCTCCAAGCTATCCAGGCCAGGACCCCAAGTACAAACCTATACGATAAGCTCTACATCTTCACCAGCAGACCTCGCCTGGAAATAAGCTTCAACTTCACATGAGATGAGGAAGAGCCAAGCGGTTAGGCGCAGCCAGTTTGCTCCACCAGCTCCACTGAGCAGATGAGAAAAAGCACCTAATTAGCTGAATTTATTAATATGCTGCTTTTTTTTTTTTTTTTTTTGTTCAGAGAGGATACAGCTACATTATAGAGGTGAAACATGACTTTTGATGATCAAGCAAGCAGTGATTAAATAAGGTTAATCCTCATTTTATATGCTAATAGGATATTTATAATCTCAACTGCATATCCAATTTAGCTATTTTATTTTCTGTTGTTAAGAAAGTATTTCTTATTAGCGAAAGAGAATACCCCTACGTTCACTGCAGATGCTATTTTAATTGGGCTCAAGTGCATTGTGTGTAATTAGTCCACTTCTCTAATATTTCATCTATAATTACACCATGAACAATGTGCTTAAATTTCAGAAGGGCTGCCAGGTTTTTTTGTGGATTTATTTTTTAAATAAAACCGCTAATTAATTGGTGACCCTTCCCACGGACAAACGATTCGCATTGTAGCCCAGCCCCAGGGCTCCCAAAGGACCACCTTTTCAGAAGTTTGAACACCTTGCTTTGACACGCCACCTCTGATCCGATGGACACGAAAGCACCCACACCACCCACCTGGTTTCACCAGAACCACCATTACAAACCTCCTCCCGAGGTACCGCAGGGCAGACGTGACTTTAGTAGCAATTTTAGACGATGCCGGCTATTAAGAACAACCAAAGAGAGCGAAGCAACTAGATTTGGTTTCATCTCACCCACTTAAGAGATTGTCTCTGTGGTTTTAGAGGGGACAGCGATGTGGTGGATAGGGGAGCGCTTCCATCCTCCACCACAGTGGCCCAACTCGGAGGCAGAGAAAATAGAAAGCAACTGCACTGAACACGATGGAGGTGAACATGTGGTGATCCCATCAGCAGGACTGAAAGGTCAGCTCTAAAATACATCCTCCTGAAAATGTCAGGACAAGGTGCTGCTGGGAGGCTGGAGATCAAGCTGAGCTCTCTCAGAAGGTAGCACAACGTACAAGGCAGCGCGTGGGGGAAGTGTTTCCCTCTGTAAAATGCCTGCATTAATGTCACTGCCTGCACACCACACCACCGAGTTTACCGTCTTTCGTGGAAGATCAAATGGAAAACTGAGGATACAGCACTAGGACAGAAACACAGCGTGGCCCTAAATGTAGAAGAACCTTCCCCCTTCTACACTTTCACTCCCCCTAAATGGCAGCTAACCACTGGGCAACAAACACATGTAAATATTTTTACATATATGCATAAAGTCATACCTGGTCACACCGAGCAAAAAGGGTCTTCATCTCACGCTCCTCAGACAACTCTTTGGCAAACGCAGCTTTGCTCAGACTTTCCTTCTGGCCGGGCAGCTCCACCTCAGGTAGCCCCGGTCCAGCTCAGAGTTATTAGGGAAACTGCAGAGACCTTCAGGTTAGCTGTCCCAGCAAGCAGTCACCACTGTCCATGTCCATCCTTGGTTAGCCCATCATGGGTCTTGCACTCAAAGGGACCTCGTTACTTCCAGTGTTTAATGATTTACGATAACCATGCAGAAAAGAGAGTCCTAGAAAGAAGCAGAGAACAACCACAATTAGCCTTCCTGCCTTCGCCTCTCTAAAGACAACCTCAATTCAGGGAGAAAATACATATTGAATCTCACAGAAGATCCTTACCCAAGAGGACAGAAACTTTCCTCGCCTCTTCAGGGTTCCCATCCCAGAAGTTTAACTTTTTCATGGGCAATGGGGTAGGCAACTGCACCGGCAGGTGGAGAAGGGCAGTGCATTTACCACTCAGAAAGCCTTGAGATGTGGGGATGCAGGTGGTGGGCCAACACATCTCCAGCAGAAGGCAGGGGTGAGGAAGAGACGAAGCCATGCTCCCTGGTGCTGGAGATCATGGTAAGTATGGGATGGACCCTCTTTGAGGTGTCCCAGGACCCCTCCTAAAGCACTCCCATGAAAACCCAATTTGGCTTCAGGCTTTTTTTTTCTTCCCCTGGGGGTGTGTGCAATTCTAGCTATTACTTAGGGAAGGGTGATTATTTATTTTTTTTCCCCCCCAAAAAAGTCTCACCTCTTCCCATCTGCTGGGGCAAGCCAAATGGCTACCAATCTGGCTCTGATGTCGACGAGCGCCTTCTGCAAAGAAGTTTATTTTTCAAAACAAGCCTGCCTGCAAAACACTGTTTATTTAAAACACAGTATAAATGCCAGTAATCCAACATGCACAGAGAACAACACCCGGAGGTCTCCCCTTTGGTGCTTGAGAGCTATTAAGTAAATCAGGGGAAAATTCCTCAGGAAATGATGGGGTTAGGCCTGATGGGCATCCCTGTGTGATTAAATGTAACTTAATGAGGTCACGGGTGACAGATTTGGGTGCAGAACTGTTTAAACAGCATGAAAAAAAATATGTAGATGTTCGTAGCAGACAGGGGATGGGGTCAAGGCTGCTTGTGTTATCCCGTGGTGCAAAAACACCCCAAAAAGCGTGGCCTTTATCCCAGTGAGTGCCCCCTCAAACGGCTAGGCAAGAGGGGATGGGGAACTGCAACAAAAAAAGATGGGCATGGGGGAGGAACAAGCTCACCTTGGCCAAGACAGAAAAAAGGGTTACTAAAAAGTAAACAATTTCAGCATTCTGGGATTTATTTCTTTTTCATTCAGGAAGGGTTTTTTGCATCCTTCCTTATCAATTTAATGCCATTGAGCAAATGTTACAGGGAGTCTTGGCTAGTAATGGTCTGGATAGTGTCATGAGTCAAGGATGGCCTGGCATCACTTTGATTTCTTAGAGGTTAGAGAGGAGGAATTAGGTCACAACACTTTATTTCCCCACCCCCCACTCCCCCCAACATCTCTAATAGAAAATGGTTGCCTTGATCGAAGGAGCTAAATTCTGCTGTCATTCTGCAGGACTGCAGGATAATTACATCGACTTCATCCGAGCACTTCGGTCTTGCTGAAACGTCTGTCAAGGACAAGAGGGGATTCTTGGTGTCTCACAGCCCCTGGAGCACTTGCTCAAGTATCCCCTCAACAATCGCACAAGAGGGTCTTCTCACACCCCCCAAGATTGAATCGCCAGGTAAAAGGCGGTGCTGGCTGGCATCCCACCAGCAATGGGGCAGCTTTGTGGAGTGATAAAAGGGAATTTTTGCCTTTGTCAGCCTTAGTTCATGGCCAAAAAGGTTTCCCATTGTGCTCTGTTGGCCAAGAGCAACCACTGGTTCTTCCCAAACAGTAAATGGAAGGCTACAGGTTCTCATGTGTGGTCAACAATGACGCACTATATCCTCCCAGCTGGCAGCAGCCCCCCTTCTCTATTTATTGTGCTATATTATTAGTCATACAATTCACCTGGTAGACTGACTTGCATTCACTTGTGAAGAATGAAGATTTTACCAGTTGACTATTTTTAAAAAAAAAAAAAAAAACCAACTAGAACCCATATTAGTAGGAAAGGGAAAGGCCAAAGGGAAATTATTGCTATTTTGGACAGCAGCATAAATTTTCTTCCTATTTTTAACCTAGCTTTTAATTTAATAAGTTTTATGACCCTTATATTAAGTACATATGTTTTACAAGACATTGTGTCCCTTGAGTCACCCTGAATTTGCTCTACTATAGCAGAGTTAAATGAATGAATACTGTGTTTCTGATTTCAGCTCACCCCCTATTTGATCCTTATATAGTCAATAAACCTTCATAGAAGCATGGAGCAACTGAATTAAGCAGTGTGCCAAAGCTGTGTTTGGGAACTCTCGGTTAGTCTTTAAAAGGGAATTAGTAAATTACTATTCTCTTATTTGGAACCTAACACACCACTGCCAGGTTTCCCGTGCTGTTTACAAGGAATAAATGGTGATACCAGTAAGACTCTTGAAGTTACATATACATATAACCAATTTAATTTTCCATATGATGATTTAAAAGGGGGGGTGCCAGGTTGATTTGTTTTGTTGGGTTTTTTTGACCCTCCCAGCCCCCCCAACTTAACTAATTTTTTCTATTGCTCTCTGGAAACTTTGAAGAGCAACACGCAACTCCCCAGGTTATGGACTGTTCCCAAACAAATGCAGTTTTGGAAGGAAGATGGGAGATCTTTTCAGAACATAAACATTTAAAACAAAGGCCAACCCCGCTTTCCCAATGTAAGTAATCCTTTCAATTGAAACTGGGGCACAGGGGTTAGTAGGTGACTGCAGAGTCACGCCAAAAAAATTAATGCCTGCTACAAATGGAGTATAAACAAATTGGAAGATCAATTGTAGTACCTGGAGTAGATCCCTTTACAAAACTAAGACCCCCCCGACACTTGGTGCCTGCAGAGAAAATAAGCGTGCACCAAGATTATTCTTGTTTGGGTGCATTTAGACTGTTTATTTAAGTAATACACCAGGGCAGCTTTTCACAACAGGTTTGTAATGGTGGCAAAACATAAAGATTAGAAAGGGATCATTGATAGTTGCTCCACAGTGGGAAGCATGAGTTATTGATCGGCTTTGTGATACAAAGCATTCCTTTTTAATACAATAAGATTAGTTTAGAAGAATGTTTTATAAATCGGGTTGTTCTAATTTGATTTGAGTACTGGCTCTTAGTGACTTGCCAAAGTTCAGTAAATATGCAGAGTATAGTATATGCACTTTATCTTTGTGTATTAGCTATGACATAAACACAGAGGGGAAAAGTCAAATTTTATACATCAGAAAATGGGTTTGTTGCCAGACATTGTAACATTGCGTATTTAATTTAACTGATGTATGTTAAAATGGGAAACCAAATTCAATGAGCTGTTTGTTTCTTTCTACAAATACACTTACATCAATGACCTCTGAGGACACGACCTTAAAATGTAACTAGATGTTTAAAAGAACCTCAAAGATCTATATAAGACATTAATGTTTGTGTCAGAGGGCAGTATACAAGCATGTATATACTCAGCTGTCTATATGTCGACTGCTATATTTTTTATTGTTACAGGAAACCAGCCAAAATCCCAAACAGGAAAATTATCAGCTCCTTTTTTTTT
>VXAK01001337.1:14103-40260 GCA_013399435.1 Arenaria interpres | reverse complement strand
TTTTTTTTTTTTTTTGGCATGGTCCTGTTTAAGACTAAAGGCATGACCTTAAGTTAGAACATATTTTAAGCCCTGTTCAGGAACCATTTTGGCACCTTGTGCGTGTTTTTAAAAGCTAGCCCTTCTTGGGGAGCGCAAAGCCCCCCCAGAGACCCACCGTGGTCAGGCACGGTGCACGGAGGTGTGCAGCCCTGTGGCTCAGGACTGGTATGTGGCTCCTAAAAAAAAGGAAGCAACAACCATTTTAGACGGGCACGGGGAACTCCTGGTCACCTCTCCAGGGACAAACCGATGTCAAGTTCTGCTGTCTGTCAGGATTAAGTGCCTGTTTGCTTTTTCACTAACATGTGGTTTGAGAACAAAGCAGCTCAAATCTCCTCCGTTCTTAACAAAGCATCTCAAATTGCTGAGTAAAATTCCTTAATCCCCTCGTCTTAATCTGAAAACACCAATGCCACATGGTAACACTGAGGTCTCTTTTTGTCCACCATAAAGCGCCGTTGACATCGATGTTTGATTTGGAGCTAGCTTTTTCTGCAGGCAGCCTATTATCAGAGGGAAACCCCAGGTGCTTTGTTCTCAGAGCAGCTCTGTCCAAGTAATTTTTCTTCCTCCTGTTTTCATTCCAAATGAGAAACCAAATACAAAGCGAGACGAGAGCAAACTGGCACGGTTTTTCATTTCCATAAACGCAGGTGGTGAAACTTAAGGTGAGCTTTTCCACCATGAGAACCACGAGGAGGGATGCAGCAGTTGAGTTGCCTGCATGCTCCAGAGGTCAGGCTAGAAGAGACAGCAGCTCCCAGTTAACTGCAACATGCTCTCCCACCAGTATGAGCAAGAAAACCGGGTCTATAAAGTTAGAAAGCAAAAACCTCTGATCTGAAGAGGACTGCACTGTGGTAGCCTGGCTCAATAAAGAAGTCTAAGCACCAGGCAGCTTGACCACAACGTTTATCTGTAGACATCATTCTTACCTAAAACTCAGCTCTCATCATGGTCAGTGTTTTCCTGCTATAATTTAATCAACAACAAAAATCAAGTCCCAAATTCTGCTAGAAAAGTTACGGAACTCTCAACTTACTTGTTCTTCAACCATTCCTCCTACTATTACTACTGCTCTCCTACCACTTTCTTTTCCTACTGTGTAGCCAGTGTCAGTGTTAATTACCCCGTCCCAACTTCAGTCAGTGGTAAAAACACAGCCCCAAGGGGGTTAGATCAGAAGTGGGTGGCCAGGGAAGAGCAGAAGCATAGGAAAATAGCAGCACTTTCCCCATGCATTGTCCTGGTCCACCCTCTCTGTGGTAGACAAGATGTGGGCAAAGTTCTCCTTAGGGCATTAGCCAACCAAAGATGCAGAAGTTGGCAGAAGTATAAAACTCAAGAAAACGGTGAAAACAAGGAGCAGTTTTCACTTCAGTAGACTTTTTTCTTCTTCTTCTTGCTGATTTCAGTTGATTAACCTGAGGTTTAGCTGCAGAGGTCCATGAATTGAATAGTATGCTCTGTTGCCTAGTCCTACTTTGATCTGTATTTGCCAAAAATTAGTTTGTGGTCTCAGTTCTCCTCCATTTCGGACCTCAGCAATGTGTATGCCTTCATTCAAGCTTTGCTTCCTGGAAGTGCTTCAGAGAATCCAGAGTAGCCCCTCTAATCAGGGCCAGGTCAGCACCAGAGTCAGGACTTTTATCCTAAAAGCCATAAGGGCTCCATAAGGAGCAGCAACTGACTCCCTGTGAGGAAACTTCTAACGTGTTTTCTTCCTCCCATCATCAAGTAAAACAGCAAGAGCAGCTTCAGAAGGTCTGGCCATGAAAAATAACTCAAGGTTTACAACCAGCAGGAGTCAGCTGGAAAGCATAATTCATTGTTAAGCTGTTTACATGCAGCTGGACCGGACTGGTGTGGAACTGGAAGATGGTGTGCAGGGCAGGTGGGCACAATATTCCTTTCTATATACCCTTTTGGCTGGCTGCGTGTGGTAGAGCAGAAGGGATCATCAGGGTAACATCCTTCAAGACCCCAAGGCCAGAGGCTGCAAATATATCAAGAAAACCACTATCTGGCCTACAGTATTCAGGAAAGGGACATGTGGACCATCACAGCCCCGTGCTGGAAGGTTTGGTCATGTAAGAGGTTTTCCAGGCACAAGAGGTTGCTCTTGAGAGTAGAAATGCAAAAGCTGTGGAATATTTTCCTCACTTATCACATCTCCAAAAAAAAAAACCATCGTTTGAACTGTCTCAAGAGGCTTCTAACTTTCCTACTTGCAGGAGACAGCAAGTTAAAAAATACTTAGAGCTCTGAGGAAGAAATATGTCCAACAAGGATGCTAGAAAAGGTCCCTTCAACACTCTCTCAGTAAGGATAAAGCTTGAGAATCTCATTTATTGAATTATAACAGTGACTTTGCAGGCAGACAGAAAGAGTCCAGGACAGCCCTTTTCACAGAAAACTCACAAATGGGGAGTTACAGATGTTCCCCTGAAGAGGTGGCTGCAAACAAAGCAAATTAGGGTTAAAAAGCGGAGAGCAAGGTGCATCTGCACAGAGGGAGCTCAGAGACTGATGGGAGCTGACAGAGCTCAGGGAGGACCAAAGACCCTTTAGCATGGATAGGGATCAACTGACCTCACACAGAGTGAGCACAGGTCAAAGTCTTGGAAAAAAAAAAAAACCAACCCAGATTATTAGAGAACGGAATCCTTCACAAACACTTCCATGTTACTCCTGCCAGCAATGAGACTGCACACTTGAGCTATGAGCCCATGGCAGGACTTTAATCAAACCATTCCCACAGAAACACTAAGACACTCAAAACACAACTCCTTAGCCAAAATTCCTCCACAGCAAGGTGGAAAATGAGCCTTGGAAGGCATACCCACAAAGCAGACATTTCTCAGCCGATGACAAACGGGCAGCCACCACTGCCGCGTGTTGCTCTTCACCCGAGCGGTGAAGCATCTCATTCATATTAGTGGAAAGCAGCGTCTCCACCAAAGTCAGTAGAGTTTCACTGGGGTAAGTGAGATCAAATTAGGCTCAATGTCCACAGGCCTGAGTGTATTACTCACCTTAGGGCAGGGGAATGAGAACAAAGGACCCGTATATTGGTATCGGTGCTGGGTCTGTAAACGATCGCTCTCTCTTGCCCAACACATCTTTCAGCAATGGGCTATGCAGAGCCCTACAACTAAAAAGTCCTTTACGTTCAAGATTCCCCCACCTCTGACATATGCCTTATCACAGCAGAAGAGTTTGGCTCGACACCAGAGAGATTTGAGCATCATGAAAAGATGGCTGCCAGCAAAAATCACTCCAAGGTCAACAAAGGAAAGACAAAGAGAGAAACATACACAGAGTAACCCGGAGATGTTATAAGAACTCCATCAGAACTGGCTGTGGGTTCAAACAAAGCAGGTAGCTGCCCAAAACAACCAAGAGACAGGGCACTTCCCCAGGTGTCTTCACTCTGCATGGCAGCAAACCCTGGTTGATGACCCCATCGGTGGCAACTAGTGTCAAGGATGTAAAGCGGCAACCTTCAAAGCCACCTCCAGGACTCATTGATAGCCACGAACACCAAAGGTTTTCTGTTTGCAGTGCTCCAACCTGGAGTATAAAACCTGCCGGGTGATGCTGGTGCTAGAGGCAGAATCCCAGGAAGAGACTGCTGAGCCTCAAAGACCACCATCTGCAGGGACCTTGGTACCTGGCCCTGGGAAAAGACCACCTTCTTCTGGATCTGGATGGTTGCCCGTTTCTATTTTTCCCCCCATTTTGACTCTTACACGATTATTATCACCACACCATCCCCGGGACGATGCTTCGGGGCAAAGCACATAGGTGAGCTTGTAACACACACACACACACACGTACAGACATGTACCCCTTTTGTCAGCCGTAGCATTTTATAGCCCCTGGGTGAGTAATAAGCCAGGGCTCAGTATCTGCCTCATGGTAGGATATAACTTCCAATCATGTTAATTAAATTAATATGGCCCGTGCTAATGAAAACCACAAAATACTATTCTGGTGTCCACGAGCACATACAGTTTGATAATATCGACTTGTCAGTCAGATGTTCCTTTCTACACCAAATACTAGCAACGTAAATATATCTAACAACGCTTTCATCATAACAAAGGAAATTCTGCATCAGCACCAGACTGAACGCAGACAGACTTGTATAAGCAGCAAGCTCCAGAAATATTCAGCCATACTAGGGCTCACTGGGTCTTCTACAAATGCTCCTCCTATCTAATCTTTTTAATCTACTTTTAAGGTATATTTTTGGCTCGTGTTTTGTTTTAGGTTGGGTTGGGTTTTTTTTTATTATTATTATTCTTTCCCTGCGTGATTAGCCATCCAGGAAATGTTTAAATTACAAAATCATAAGGTTTAAAAGATTTATAGATCAAATTATATTAACCTAATGCAATAGGCCAGCCATACGGAAATTAGAAGTCTCTATATTATATTTTGGTTATTAAATTGCTCCCTTTATACTGTTTAGTTTGTTTGTAACAGCAAGGTTTTGCTGTCTGATGTCAGAACCCGCAGAGTAACCAAGCAAAAACAAATGACTTAGTCCTTGGTTCAAAGAAATAATAGGTTACTAGCATAATTAATTTTATGTTTAATTACTGCAGAATGAAACAATTCAACAATATCCAATCAATCCTCGGAATGACAGAACAGAAGGTCAGCAGTTGCTAAGTCAATTGTTTTGAAAGAGAAATTTATGTCAGGTTCTCTTTTATGGGCTGGAGAAAGAAATTGGATAAAAGTGGTCAAGCAAACATTAATTAATTGTATAAATGTAATCCTGTTGTCATGCAAAAAATCACAGAGACTCCAGGCACAGTGTTCAAAACATTGGGTACACATCAGTCAAGAACATCTAGAAATGGCATCCTTGACTTAAAACAATAATAACGAAAGAAAGGAGAGCAAACAGGAATGTTTGAAAACCAGATTGGTTTTCCAAATGGCATTCAGAAGCACATTTGCATGAGCTGATGGGCTCAGACCGGTGCCTACAGAGACATGTCCACATCACCACAAAGCCTGACCCTGTGAGGCTCCTTGGTGGCAAATCTCAGAGGCTGTTGCTTCTGCTTCCCCTGTCTTTCCTCAGATTAGAGAGCCGAGTAATCTAAAAGAGAATTTAATGTAAACCAAAAGCCCCGTACAAGTTAATCGGGTTCAGAATTGCCAACTCCTATGATTATTTTTACTCTGAGCCTCCAGGTATTCGGCAAGGTTTTATTTTGCTGCAGTACCAGCTTTTATATGATTGCACATTCCCGTTTCACCTTGAAATATCCATTCCTGCACCCTCATTCCCAGGGAAGTTTTGCATTTCAGAGGCCTCACCTGCAGTTTCCATCATTTTTATGGGTGTTTCTATTAGAAGATCAGGATTGCCTGGTGGGCTTAGCCATCCTCTAACACGAATTGTCATTTTCTTTGTACCACTCTCTTCTTCAAGCCTTGCTGACGGCACCAGCGGCCACGCTACCGTCTCCTGCTTCTTCCTTTAAGACCAACTTGTAAAACAGTCTTTAATCAGCCAATTTGCTTATTTTATGCTGGGGTCTGCAAAGGGAAGACCTGGTGCCATAACTGGACCTGGTCATGAGGTACATCAAAGTTGGCCGTGTTGTCTGTGTCAAGGCAGGTCCATACCGGCATCTGATGTTCCTTACCATTAGCACAACAAGATGTAGGGTATAACTCCAGCTTATTGTAATCAGGGCAACAGAAACATTAGAAATCCTTGACCTATTTGTCACCATGCCATGTTTACTTCCACCCTCCCAGCCTCTTTTAATTCATTTTTTTGCACAAAATCCAGATGAGTAATTGTCCACACGCAGGACACACAGGAGCACCAGGCTTTCTGCCTGTAGAAGACCTCCTTCAGCCCAAGTTATTGCTGGGAGGCAGGGAAGTATGGTGCTTTATTGTTGAGCATGGAAGTTAAGATGCTCTCTTGCACGCAAACCAAGCCGAGCTCTGTTATGAACCAATTTTGTCACCTATAATAGTAGGCAACCCCAAGGCGTGCCCAGCTTTCAGCTCTCCAGCTCACAACAAAAGCATTTGAATGTGCAACCATTGCGTTGTGAAAATTATCTTTTCAGCAGCTCTGACATGCTTTGAGAGCTTCTTTCTGAGCCACTTTGCTGGTATACCAAAAAGGGGACACAGCTAATGCTCCATCTTGTTCCAGCTCAGCCCAATTCGATGCTGAGAAACGAGACAAATAGGGAAGGAGGAGTAAATGATGAACTCCGCAGCACCACACTGGCATTTCTAAGCCTCATCCAGGGCTTGGCTCTTATTTTTCCATAGGAAATGCCAAAACATTTCCAGATTAAGCAAATATACAGCTGTACACTTGTTTTAAATGTATATATTATAGGAGAACCCAAAAGGATGGCAACAAGTGGGAAGAGTACGCCATCCAAGAGCCCTGGCATGGCCCCTTGTGATGTTTCTATGGTTATGCACGGTAAACAACCTTATGGAAAAAGTTACTGAGCTCGAGCAGGGGCTGATTTTTAAATCTTAGTGGGGTAGCCAGTATAAACTTGAGATGCAAATTCTTTAATGGCGTAATGACAATACAAAGACCTACACACTTTCCTTCTTTTAACGGTAGCTTTGCAAGAGAGACTGAACTCAACTGCTTTCTGTACAGAAGGATGCTTAACACAAAAAGCAAAGGCACGGAAAACAGTAATTTGAAAACGTGCTCCCAGAAAGGTTATTTTACGGTTTTCCTATGCTCAAGTCTGGACCAATGATGACAGCATTACTAATCTTTGAAATGAGGGGGTTTACATTGGGAGTGTTGACATAACCTCAACTACAGCAGGGGGAAAAAAAGGGTACGAGAAGATGGAAATGTATATTTTTGGAAATAGATTTCATTCTGACAACCCTATAACAAAAAAGCGAAATTTTAATACCGTGCTTCGATGAAAAATGAGCTGCTGAATAAACACCAGACTAATTCATAAAGAGCAAACTCAGCCTGTTTAATATTTCTTGAACTGTCCCAAAAATTCCATTGATCACTAGTGATGCTGTAAATAGAAAATTCCTGCCATTTTCAAAGGAGCCAGGAGAATCTCATTGGGGTTTGCCTATCAAACTTAGACACTTTTGAAGCTCCCAGGCTAAAACATAATAAATCAAATATGAAATTGTATAGTTTTGGGCTGAGCTGGAACCTATGATTATGTGGTCTATTCCTGGGATTGTTTTATTTTTTGTGAAGTATTTTGTTTCTACTTAATTACCATGTCCTCCACCAAAAAGTCAAACATCTCTCCCTTGATCAATCAGCTCTTTGGTTAGAAGTGCACAAATACTTCAAATATTAGCAATTAGACCATTCTCCAGTTTAGTACTGATGTATGATACTGCATTTTGCCTCTTGGAAATGCAAACTAAACCCATGTCATGCCCAATGTTAAAATAAAATGTCATACTCTTGGGGCTGGGTCCCCCCGTGGGTCCTCCCTCCCCATCCCCTGTTATTCTTTGTGATTTCTTAGGCAGAGTTATGAAAACAGCAAGATATCAGATATACTGCATTAAGTACATTGGAAGGCAAAAGATCAAATGGATATACACAAGCATTTATAGAAGCCTGAAAGCTGAGGATCCTTCACTGTATTTTTCAATTTTATTTTTTTTGTTGTTGTTAAAGAATTCCTTTTTCCTTGAATACTTTCAAGCTGATAATTTTTGCCCATTTTCCCTGGTGTCAATCCTGTTCCCTTCCTAGTCAAGAGGCACTGAGGCTACTCAGTATCATCCCCCCTTCCAAAAAAAAGATAAAAAAAATCCAGAGTTACTTGGGCGAAGCACAGAAATGAGCAGCATGCTTCATATTTTAAATAAATTCACCTTTGTTTTTTTCCAATCAGTGACCCTGCTCCTAAACCTGAACCTACTGTCCCAGGGCATCAGGCAAGCAGTTCCCCATCTGGGCTACCAGCGGTGGCTCCTCGCTGGTGAAAAGCCGGATTTATTCCTCTCCTTCTGTTAAAAACAAGCTCCTTCCCGCTGCCGTGCCCACAAACCTCGTCTTTCTCTAGGACAAAACATTCTACGCTGCAAACTATTTGAGTTGTAAGGAAGGCAGGCCAGCATGGGGGTAAAATACCAATAAAATCAAGGTAGCTTTGGCGAGGGGGGCGGTGCGCTTAGACTAGCATCTCGAGTTCAGGCTGGTGGGGGAGTTTGGGATAATTTCATGTTAGGCAGAGTTAAAACCCAGGCTGTCCGGTCGCAGGGCTATTTTAACCCAAGCTAACATCTTTCCCACACTCCTCCCTCGTAGCACAGACATGCTTTCAACTGACAAGTTCTCCCTCACTACAACGTTTTATTCCTGTCCTTTCATTTGCCCTCCTTTTCCCAGAAAACACTCTGGTACATAACATCTGTCCTTTCCTCCCTTTTACTCTTTTATTTTTTTATTTTTTTTTTTAAAAAAAAGGGAATATAGATCATTTTCCACTGGCCCAGAAGGCGATGCCCCTCGCTTGCCTCTGTTCTTTACCCTAAATCCCACACTCCAATACCAAAAGCATCCGTTTTTGGCTTTGTAAAACAAGGAAGGAAAGAAGCGGGTGATGTAGATGTCTGAACCAGCCTTGCACACAGAAGAAAAAAGCCCTTGCCATGCTACTTTAAGTCAACTTTTTACACTGAGAAACACCACAGCTGTGACTCGACCCGGGCTGCAGCAGACTTTCTCATTTTCAAATGTTGCCTCCTAGAATCACTCAAAACTTTTGCTTCCTTCTCCCTAGGCAAACAAGGACGGATCTCTTAACACAAGTGTTAAAAAGATTTGCATATTTACAGTTCAGAGCTGCTCTGTTAATTCCCTTGAAATGCAGGCACATAAAGCACATACCCCCCCTCCCACCGGCCCCCCGCCGAACCGCTCCCCAAGCCAGCCCGGCTGCGCTTCCCATCACTTACCCTACGGCCTTATTCTGAACCCCTGTAAAAGCTGATGTAAGCATAGTCTGTACTACTTCAGAGCTGGATCCATTTGCTCAGGAACACGTATATAAAATTCTTTCACTCTTGTACTACACAATCCAAAGGTTTGCATAGGTCAGGGAGCGAATCTTTTCCTTAACCACCCTTTTTTCTACACACTCACGTAGCAGAAAACTAAGAAAATACATATATATACACACACACGCATGTTATAATGTTCTCATCTGCATAGCACAGCTCACGTTTAAGTTTTATCCCTCCTTTTCCTTTCAAAAGAGGGGGAAAATTTATTTTAATGCAGGTCTCAGTCCTCAGCACCATACTTCAGAGAGAGTGATAGGTCAGCATGCCTCAGTTTAAGTTTATGAACTGACAGCCCACTTTCAATGACAAAAGAAAACGTAACCTAGGCTGGTTTTCAACCGCTGATTGTCAGATCCCATGTTCAATATGTCATATGGAGTACACTTCATTAAGGACTGAATTACTTTACTTGTAACATGAGCTAAATTAAAGTCAATGTCAGGCTGCATAAATCACCAATTTAAATGTATCACTAAGTGCATTGAAACAGTCATCATCACCCTGTGCCCTAAAATAACCAAAAAATCTGGGCTTCATTTTTATACGTTGTAAGGATGACAGATAGGAGATTTTTTGTTCTTTGCTAGGGCTCACAATTTTACTGTCAGAAATGATTGAACTTTTAAGGAATAGCAATAGCCCGGTAACACCTCTCATCAGACAAGGTATTTCATGGTGCTGTGAATTCAGAGCTCACAAGGAACAGACCCAGAGCATCCATCAGGCTGTCGCAGGCATCCTTCGTTATACTGACAGGGTGGAAATTTGGGATCCCGCCTGTTTAAGGAAGGGAACGGGCAGGGACAACCCTGGGAATGCTTCCACAGTCACCAGGACAGTCCCCTTGAGGTCAACCCCCGGGATGGCATGACTCAAGTCAATGGGGTATCACAGGATTTAGGCAGACAGCTTTCCCACCGAGGTATTTACCTACTACCAGAGGCAGAACAAACTACTTGAAAAGGAAATAGTTGGTAGGAAAAAATGCACCTGTGCCTCATCTGTTAAAAATCTCACACACCCTCCTCTCGCAGCAGTTTTATTCCAGTGCAGCCCTGTTTGTTAAGGTATCACTTTTTCTCTACACCGAGCTGTGAACAGATTTAAGTCTCCTACACCCACTCTGAAATTTTAGGGAAGGCACCGGCTGGCCAGAGCCGTGGAAGATGTTTCCAGATGACAATGGGTGGCAGAAATAATAAATACAAAGGGCCAATTCTTTATGACCATTGCCCAAGTCAGGAAAACGCCTCTGAAGTCCAAGATAATATATCAGTGTAAGACTGGTGAACGCAAGTAAAGAATTAGACTCTAAATTGCTTCTTCATATTTATTCCAGCTGTTTGAACAGTGGATTAACTTCTGTTAAATAAGTAAACTAAATTTACTTATTAAAAAGTAAATAAGACTTGTCTGTTCTTTTCAATAGATCTTTCATGTGTTTTTAACTTGAGAGGAAGATGAGAAGTGAAATAGTGAAGAGGCGTTTTCTGCTGGTCTGCTTGCCATCTGGATCTCTCTAGGGCCTGGCATCTGCAGGATGGGAAGGAAAAAAACCCAAAGTATTCCTGGAAGGAAGAAGAGACTGCTACCTAGTAGACAAATGGGAGATAGAAACCCGGAATCGAAGAGAAGGGAGAAGGGGAAATGTGAAACTCATTTATTTAGCCTCCTAGTGCAGATTTCTTAGCATGCCCCCTAACTTTCTGATCTCTTTGTTTTCTTGAGTATGATGATTTTCATGCCTTCTATTCTTTTTTCTTCGCATTTTAGTTTGATGTTCATTCTCCACAAGCTTCCTGCATATGTCAGCATGAAACAATAGGCTCTCATTACACTTGGCTTCTTTCATCTCCTTCAGACACTGACCTACATTTGTTCTGTTTTTGTCAGCGTGGAAACATTTTCCCAGATCAGTTTGTTAAAGAGAATAAAATAAATCACATGTTCCATATTACCAACCGTGTTCTGTTGTCTAGGGTATTTATTCTAGATGGTCTTGCAAAATGATTTCAATTAAATAGAGAAGTCCTGTGGTACTAAGATACCTGGTTGGAGTTGGAGCTTCGCACTCATTGGAAGCGAAGTGTTAGCAGAGCCGGGGAAACCATACCTCAGTGACCATCAACTCATGCGCTGTCACTGCAGGATTAGCCAAAAACCACACATATCACTAGTGTGGTGGGAGCGAGATCTCACCACGTGCGTGGAATGACCAAGCCTGTATCAAACAACACAAAAAAACCTCTTTTCCACTCCACAGTTGCACGCCCTCATTTCACACTAACCAATTGTTCATGCGTTGATCTCATAACACGGCACCATTCTGGTCATTCTTATTTTTCCACCAGGCAGCTTGGCCAGTTTTCCCATAGAAAGCAGCAATGGGCTGGCTCCAGTCTGCCCAGTTCAGTGCAAGAGGAAGGTAAGAAGTGTGGAGTCAGTGGTAAGATGGTGAGAGACGTCCTTTGCCTGGTGACTTAGGAAAGTCCATTGGTGCATGTTCTAGATCCAGCCCAGGGCCTCCACGTGTGCAGTCCTGTTAGGGACCTATGACCCCTTCCACAGCACGTTGCAGAAGCAGCTGAGTGTGTAGGAAGTATTTCTGTCTGTATGTTAGCTGCAGAAGAGTTTGCTCAACACAGCTATGCTCTCAACTTCTTACATGTGTAGCGATCCTAAGGATTCACAGCGTCTGTGACTCACCAGTGATCTCAACTATGCACCATCATATGGTCCATTTGATGGTTGAACTCGATCTGAAAGGTCACTTCCAAACTAGACAATTCTATGATTCTAAATACAGAACCAGGACCAAGGTCCCTTTCCCACCAGGCACTCATGGACACCTATGCAAATAGGCCAAGCCTCTTTCTCTGACCAAGTGTATAAAACAAAAGAAAATGAAGACAAAACATGAGCAGTTGCACAAAAGCCAGTACCCAGTCATACCAACCACATGCTTTTTTACACTCCCATTGAAACGGCAGATGCAGCAGGTTTCATCCTAGCACTTTCAAACAGCCCAAATAAATACAGTCCTGAGGCACAAAGAACTAGAATTTTGGTAACGTGGTTTGGCAATGCAATCCTGACAACCCGTCATCTGGAACCATGTCACATTCGACCTCGGTCTCATAAACCAGGGGCTAAGTATACTTCAACCCATCCTAGTTTGTGGGAATGCCTATAGCATAAGCATTGCACTGTCCTCCTCAAGACGGTAATTTTTAAAATAGTATTTTTGAGTTTTTGGCTCATTGGTCCAAGGAAAAAAAGCACGATGATTGAATATTTATAGAAAGGCAAAGCCAAAGCAGCAACAACATGAACGTTCAGGCAGCCTCAGCTGCTGGGTAGGCCTGAGCACAGCTTAAAAATGCCAAACCAACAGAATTTGCCTGCCCCAATGTTTAGTTTCAGGACCACACAGTTTGCCATGTGAGTCAAGCTCCCACGTTTCTCTAAGACCTAGCAGGGCTGTGCTGTTGGCAAAAGCCAGCGTGAAAGCTGGTAGCAGATGGGTGCAACCATTCTTGCCACGTGGCGTGTTCAAGTGAACTGCCCTTAATGCACTGGCTTGCACCTGGACCATCACCAAAACAGAGCTCCTGACACACATCTGATGGCACATTTGCGAGCGGGGCACTGGACAGAAGGCTGAAGACAGCTAGATGAGTTCTACCAGCCCGTGAGATTCCAAGCACAGATCTGAGGGGCCCTAGGGAAAAAACCAAACCCCAGAGGCTCTAGAAGGGGGCTGCAAAAATTAGACTTTCTCCTGGGTCTGAACCACAGCGTGGGCACCCCCTGTTCAAAAGGTAAAGGCTGCTGCTGGCCTTAACGAGCATCACTTTGCAGGCAACAAGGCACAAGCCACTGTCCTCTGCTGCCTGGCGTGCTCTCTGCAATATGGCACTAGCAGTCCCACCATGTCACACGGACTTCTTTCGGTGCTCCCTCGGGACAGGAGCAAACATTGCCACGCAGTACAGATTGGACCCCTAAAACAATCTATCACGCTAAGATGGAACAACCTCAGGAAGGAGACTTCTCAACTAATTAATCATCATAGCGAGCTCAGAAAATGGGTGTTTAGAAAAAACTGCATGTTCCCCTTTGATTACAGATTGCACTTCAGGAGCCATATTCTGATATTTCCTGATTTCAACTCCTATTAAAAGCAGCCTGAGAAGGGGCCATTTAGGCGCTCCGGCCCCGGTCAAAAATATATTCTTTGGAGAGACTTCAACTCTTTTTCCATTTAAGCACACAGAAAGATGACATACTTACTCATGAATCATATAGTAGGCCAAAGGGGTCTTTAAAGTCCTAAATCACCGGACATATCAAATAAAGTTTTAATACTAACTTAAGTGGAACATGAGAGATAGAGTGGCTTGTTTCTCTCCGCAAAAGCTTTGCGCTACCAGCCAGGAGCCATAAAATCACTTCAACAGGCAAGGTCAGGATTTTCCTCACATGGATAGACCTCGTGCACGGTACGAAGACTGCCTTTGTAAAACACATGCCACCCTGACATACCCCTCGTGCAGCCTCACGCACGCCAAGTCACACATGCCATTGAACACACATAAGAAGTGACACACGGGGAGGCTTCTGGAATACTGAAGGAGAAAGGCATTTTGGAAAACAGTCACAGATATGTCCCCGCAAAACAGGAGACCTGTCATATACACTTCCCTTTATAATGGTGATAAACCCCAAATAACAACTATCTGAAGACTTACTGTTCTTAATTTGAATCCCCCCTTCCTTACCCAAAACATGGGAAAGATTTGGTCCCAGTGAGGACCTCCTCACTCTGGCTTGACTCCATGTGCAACAGATTTAGTGCCTCAGCCAGAAACCACAACTCTCAATGCTATTGCCCCACACCAAGCTTCTGACAAGTACTGTAGACTTTTCATAACTGATTAGGAGATTATTTTGGCTGGCCTTGCACTTGCATAGGTGATTCCTAATGAACGTGTAGTGCTTTGGTATATGATGCCAGCTACAAGCTCTTTATTAGCATTTATTGGTATTAGGTAACGTTTTGAAATGACAGGACAAATCATTCCTAACCCCAAAGGACCCTTGCGAGCTTTAGAAGATATTTATGTAGAGGAACCACTGTACTGAAGTTCACAATGACGTCTTTCCTTGTCCTAAGCAGGTGAAAGGCAGCAGGCAGACACCTCAGCACATACACATCCTATGTAAAAATGGTTTGCAAAAACAAATCCAAGTAAGTAATGACAACTTGATGGGCTTCAACTGGAGGAAATGACATGGTTGTTGAGAAATGTGCAGTGAGGTCAAAGGACTGTCTCAGCCACGCCAAGGTGGTGTTCACAAGGAGAAGGTTGCCTGTTCACGAGCGAGGACTGGATGCAGATACAAATGGCAGTGATGAGAAGCACAGAGGAGAGTCTCACCTTCACCAACAGACAAGTGCATAGTCTCCCAGCCCAAGCTGGCACCAAAATAATCACAAACAAGCAATAATCACATCCACACCCAGGATGAACAGATGTTTGCCTTTGGTGACTTAGCTCTGCTGGAACGAGGTGTTCAAGCTTTGGGGAGATTGCTTTGCTAGGAATCCCTTTACAACCCGAAGGCTCCAATAGAAGGCAAGTAATTTTGCAGAGCATCCTGACTATCTTTGCCTGCTGGTACTCACCCATTCCTTGGTACGTTGCCTGCAGATATTAAAAGACACACTGACTCAGCCACCTAAGGGGAGGGAAATGAGAAGCGAGCCTGTCAGTGCAGCTCTGCTCCAGATAAGGATATAGGGATTATCAGGTTCAGCTGAATCCCTCAGCAACACCTGAGGTGTAAACCTCGATTCCTATTAATAGTCACTCTAGCTCTGTCTCTCCTATCTTCTATTTTCCCTCCTCTTAACCTCCTGCCTAATAAAGGTCAGGCTTGCTCAGCCATAGAAAAATCCTCTTGCAAGTCCTTCACTGGAGGCAAGCTAAGACAACACACCAGGTATAGAGTTGTACAATGGAGTAAGATTTACACGTGCTGAGCACCTGGGCTGATTCCTTTAAAGCCCACAACAAGCACAAATATTGCAAACTGATTTTCCAGCAAGTGAGCTGTAAGCATCAGAAGCTGCATTTTCTTATATTCTTGCCCTTTTTAATTTATTCCCTCTTTCTTCCCTATTTGTGTACATTTGGTTTTGTTATGCCTTTGGCCGTAAGAACAAACAGGATGGGACTTTAACAATAAATACTCAGAGCTGCTACCTAGAACTAGCTCCTTCTTTCACTGCAAGGTCATTTAATACCATCTGAGAGAGCGATAAGCAGGACATTCCTCCCCTCTCCTCCTTTAAAGGACTATACAACTAAAGAATAAAGGACCAAAGTATACAGATGCAGTTCAGTATTAACACCTGAACTGCAGTATTCCTTCCTTTGGTTGCATTAAAAAGGATGTGCTGTGCATTCAGCTACAAAAAAAAAGAAAGAAATTATGCAAGGATTTCTATGCTTCTGAATCACAGAAATCTTAAGGCTACTCTGCACAGGCTCAGAAGCCCAGGGCTTCACTGCAGGAGCCCAGGAGCAGAGAAGCCCATTTCAGACGGGTTTCCAATGGAAAGGAAATACACAGTTTGTGCCTATCCCATTCTGGGACATCAGTGCTTCCTCCCAACCTCAGCGCCCCTCATCTCAGGGTTTTATACCCACCAAGCAGAGCCTGTGTGACCAAATCAGTGCAGAGCACCTCACCAGCCCAGCTCACAACCCGGCATCTTAAAACCACCACAAAAGTGGAAGAGGGAGAACTGTATTTTGCCTCCTCCTCCCTCTGTTGCTACAAAGGGCCAAAACATCTCAGGCCATTTCAACAAGGACTGTATCAAGCATGTCCTGCCAGAGCCTCAACCCACCACCTCGTCAACCCTTTCCTGGATGAAAGCGGAAGAAAACAAATGGTATCCCTTTCCATAAGCAGAAACATCTTTTTGACTAAAGACACCACAGAAATACACTCCTCCCAAAAGGTGCTGCTGCTTCTCAACCCAAATGCAAGGCAGCCAAGGACTTCCATTTCTACACTATTATCCCCAAAGTTGGATTTTTAAAAAAAAAAAAAAATTACACAGAAAGAACAGGCCAGCCCAGACCTCAGGGGCCAGTCCCTCAGCTGGTGTGAATTAGTCAAGCTCCTTCAATACAATTAGAGTCATTTACTCCCACTGAAAAGCTACTTTAGAAAAAATGGAAGACTAAAAGCCAGTATCAGGGTCCAGATTTCAAATCCTCTCCCCAGCCAGACTTCCAGATGGTATCAATCTGCCTGGACAACCCAGAAAGCCTAACCAGATCTCTTAAGACCTTTATTTCAATGCTTTGGATGGTGGTTCAGCACAGGGAAGAACCTAACCTCTTGTTTCAACCTCTCAGATTTGTTTTTTTTTTAAAAAGACCAAAGCATTTTGCTATTGCTACAGTTTCAAGACAGTGACCAAAATTAAAACAGTACCTAATTTTAATTAATGGGCTCCTGTCATCAGCCCCTTCCTCTCTCCTCCTCTGTGACAGTGGCATCTAGAAGAAAAATTGCCAAATCTAGTGCAAAGCAGACAACCTTCACAAAAAGGTCTTTGTATGCAAAGCTTTAAGAGGAAGCACAAATTCAGGACCCACCAGGAAAAAAAAAAAAAAAATCCACTACCAAAGAAAGACATCTGCAAGTTTTTCCAAGTGTTTTGCTTCGTCTGAATGGGTTTATTTTTCCTGCAGTGCTGTGAGTGCAGCACTGACTGTCTCCCAGCAAGAGCCCAGCTAAGGCGACTGCCAGCATGTCATAAAGAAATCAGGTAACAGGGGGGAACAGGTCCATGAAGCAGAGGAGCTCATCCATCTTCAGCTGAAAACTTCCTTCAAGACCAGCCCTTTCTGGGACTCCCAGCTACTTAACTTATCCGAATGCCCTTTCTTCCCGACAGACAAGACCACACAGGATCTAACCTGAGGTACGTGCTATCTTGACAAAGGCCAGCACCAGACGTTTTGGAAGACGACGCAGACAAACAAACAGGAAAAGCCCTACGATGAGCAGATAGGGGATAATCTAATCTCTCCCAAACAGCTCTTCACCTTAACCCCAAAACTCACCTCCTGCTTTAAGTTGGTTTGTTTCGGTTGAGTGGTTGCTTTCTCGAGAAAAATGACTGTGTAGACATCTTGCAAAACCTAGCAGAAGTGTCACCACTTGGGAAGGGTAGAAACACCTGAAGAAGTTTGATACTTAACTTCCACTGACATGTGAACATTGTTCCAAAGTAATTAGGACCAAATTAAAAAAATCTGTTTCGTTTCTCCCAGCGAGGGAAGTAATTCAATCAGCTGAGAACTCTTTTAGGTCTTCTCCTTTGATTACCCCCCATAATTCCTACTGAGCACCTACTGTGTTTCCAGCCTTAAGTACTCTCCAGAAAACTTGAGCCAGTAGTTTTCACATCTACAGAGTCCCTCTGAAGACAAGGAGGACCAAAGGCACAGTGCAGAGCCACCAGCCCTACTATGAAGTTATGCAAAGTGCTAGTCGCTACATCCCTTCCACGGAGGAGCCTTTCTTTGGGTAAGCCACACAGCAATGCTTCATCGTAAAGCACAAATCTATTTACATATTTTAAAGCACATTGGGAGGTCGTTTCCTGACAAAACAAAGACGTTTTAAGGCATATTTGCTGCCTGTGTTTCCGCACATTAAGAAAAATTTTGATTACAAGCAGTAATTAATTGATCACATACAGCGCGCGTGCTTTGGAATTGCTGTGAATGAAATTGCATTGAAAACATCCTAACAAGGACATCCCCAAACATTTGAAAACAGACAGAGCTGCAAAATGAATGTTGAATGTCATTCAAAGCTGATAATAACCATCATTCAATGCCAGTAAACAAATAAACAAAACCTTTTGGGCTAACAATTATTGAAAGAGTTTTAAATTGCTGATTACTATCGTAATATCTGTAATGGAGAACAGCTGAATTTTTGCATGCTATGAAGAGCTTGCTGAAGTAGCAAGGACCATTTTGTATATGGGTGATTTACATTCCTTTGTGGTGCATTAGTACATACATCTCAGGAAGAAATCAAAACTATATGCCCGCACCTAATAAGAAGCGTAAAAGGAAAAGTCTGTTAATGTTGTGAACTTTTTCTTTTTTCCAGTAGTCAAGGGATATAGCCAACGCCTATTTCTCTATGTCATCTTTCTGAAACGCTGATACTCCAGTTCACGTTAACTTAATGGAAAATTCCCAAAGGTAAACCAAAACTAACTTTCTCTGAAACAAACAAAAACCCAAATTACACCAAAGCAAAGAAACCCCCAGAGGCAACATGGGAACAACAAAGGACCCTGCTGGGGAGCTGGCAACCAAAACAACCACTTTAAACTTCAACAACTCTCTCCCAGGAGCTGTAAGATGGTTTACGCTCACAACATAGGGGAGAACCTGCTTCCCAGGCCTCCTCTACCTTGGACATGCTTTCTTACCCCTGGAAAAGGGAGAACAGTCATGGCACATGTGAGGCTTGGGACACGTAGGAGTCTTTTTGGGGCAGCTGAGATGGCAGAAAAAACCCAGAGATGGTGGGAATAGGTCTTAGACGTTGGCCTCCCCGCACCACTTAGGCTCCACCAGGAGCCCAAATTCACACCCCTGATGAAAGGGAAGAGAAAGGCCATAGAAATGGTCTACTAGATGTAAAAAGAAGCAACAAGCCACAGGGAACAGAAGCTCCGCAGTCCCTTACTCCCTTAGTGGCAGCATTGCGCTGTTTTAGGGTTGCATTTTTGAGCTCAGCCCTGGCAGGACCACAATTTAGGATACATATGGTAAGGATCACAGTCAAGGCTGCAGGCGAAAGCATCATTTATTGCCAGCAATAAATGGGATGACTGGGAGCAGTCATCTCCCTTGGTCCCAGTGTGCAGCTATTCAGGGAGGAGCCAATAGATCTGCTCTACCAGAGGCACCAGGTTTCATTTCACCTACACCACTACCCAGCGTGACATTTAGAGATCGAAGAGCATAAGCTCAGGCAGAGAGTGGCAGAGGTTAAAGGACAAAATAAAGTCATATCTCCACATTCTTACTTAGAGCCCTACTCTCCAGCTGGATTTTTGCAAAGCCAGCAAAACAGTGCCACACAGGAAGGAAAAATCACTGATTAATCTCCTATTTTGGGATTTCTCTTTCTTTGGACATTCTCATAAGCAAATCAGGAAAACATGGTCTTGATAGAACTGTTTTGGACTGAGTATAAAATGATTTCCTAAAGCCATGCCCAAAATGGTGTTCTCTATGATTCCTGGTCGCAATGGCAACAGTGCTCTCCAGGGTCTGTCCCAGCCCTGGCCACTACTTCCATGAGTGCTCCAACTAATGGGACATAATATATTTATTAAATTTGCAGAGGGGACCAGGCTGGGAGGGACTGTAAGGACAGGATTTGAATTCAAAACTGGAGAAGCAGCTTGAAGAAGGCACGATGAAATTCATTGAAGACAAATGAAAGGCTCTGCACTTTGGCAGGATGACCAACTGCTCTAAGGACAGGATAGGAAGATCCCCAGAAACCCTTTCTTCCGGAGATAATCTCTGATTTTAACCCTGCTGTCTCACAAGAAATTCCTTAAACCCCTGTGGTTTAGGACATCTTGAACGAGGGCCTCACCCTCCCACAGCAGTAATTTAGCGGTTACTGAGTAAGCAAAACCAAGTCAAAAAAGCCCCGACTCTTCAATCCCGATGGTGTGGAAGCAAGGAGGGAAATGCTAATGTACTTAAAGAAAATGGGGGGAAAAAAAGGCTCCTAGTCTCCTCCCGGTATTTTCAACCACCTGGCATATGCTAATTCCCACTCAGCTGGCTAGGCCCATGGAGCTGCCGCGGTCCCCCTGTGTCACTGGGCCTCCAAAACTTGCCTGGCAGCGGTGTTCGCTGGGGTTGTCCTCCCTCCATCTCCCACGAGGGTTGGAAGAGCCTTGCTGTTCACCAGCAACAGCGCCTTATCGCTACTCCCTGGGATTTAAGCGTATGTTTATTACGCCTGTACAAAAGCTTGGTTCTGCTCAGCCGGGGCCTGCAGGCTCGGTGTTTCCTGGTAGATGGAGACATACCCCAGTCCCTCCGGGTAGGTTTCCTTTGTAGAGCAGGCAAGAGGTAGACTTGTGGCAAACAACATTACCCGTAAGTAATTTTCCCTTACTTTATATAAGCAAATGCCTTTGATATACAACAATCCCCAACGTGTTCAGGTTACATGCTTATTTTAAGATCTTTTGTTTACTTTATGATCTTCATAGGTCATTGACATCCCATTTAGCTCTGGTGACCCTGTTTATACAATCGCAATATACATTAAAAAGCGTTCCTTTGGATAACATTAACATTCTTGATCTTAATCCATCACATGGGCTAACAATAGCTCCAGCTCAAATGTGTACGTAACTGTTAAAAGCTTTAATGTAGAATCCAATACACATATCGAGTGGGAGAGGCCTGATCAAACAGATTGGCTTTCTTTTTTCCATTCTAAGTGGTAGAGGATCCAGAACTATGTAAACTCCTGCGAAATGCACTGCAGGACCCCTCCAGCCACCATTCAGTGCAATTAGATTCCCTGGAAAATGCAATTTTTGATTTTTAACGCCCCCCTCCAGCGCGTGACGCTGTTGCTGGAAGAGTCAACCACAACCACCTCCAGGAGCCTCGGCTCCTGCTGTTCTCCCAGTCGCTGAAAACCCGAGTCAGTGCCCATCTGGCATTTAACAAGCTCTCCTGAAAGAGGAGCACAACTTGCCCGATATCACCCCAAAGGCTGCAGTTTCTCACACCTGATGGGCCAGGAGCACCTTCCAGCAAATCCGTCAGGAAGCTATGTTGCCTGCTAAGTATTTATTAACTTGTCTGATATTTCTCCACTCCTGACTTTGGGGACGCCTGGAAGGCCACTGCAGGATCTGAGGTGTGAGCAAGCTCTGGGCTTCCCCTAAGGCTGCCATGTTTGAAAGCCCAAAAAGTAAAAAAATATCCTTCCATCCCCTGCAAAGCTCCGGCCAGCTCCAGTGAATGGGTGCTCAGTGATAGGAGGTCATTGGTACATGCTGAGTAGCTTCTACAGAAACAAGCAAGTCCATAGGAAAATCAGCCAGGATGGCTTAAAACCACCCAGAGAACATAGTCGTCTTGAATGCTGAAGCAGTGGTGGACCGCGGGTGGTATCATGGCAGCAGTGTCAAGCTGCGAAATTGAGAAAGACCATGACAAAGGAGAGTTTTAGATGTTTTTTCTTTTATTGGGCTTGGTGATAACACAACTGATCAATAAACTGTGGGAAGAGCACACCATTCATTAAAAATTCTGCTTTTTTTTTCAATGTTTGGGTCTCACTGAATTTAGAGGGATTGAGTCCAAACAGGACCCCGCAAACCAGCCTTCAGTCCTCTCTGGGTTTTTTTGATCTAGTCCAGAAATGGACACTTCTGTGTAGGTAAAGGGCTGGACCTGATGACATTCCAAATCTTCCTCCAGCACTATGTCCTATGACTTCTGTAATGCTGCTCCTGTAGTAGCTTCTATCATTTGAGAAATATCCATCTTATAAATGTGATGAAAGTCACAGAGTGTAGCCATACCTAGGATGGGATGACCCTTCTTTTTGCCTTTCTTGTTTTCCTGTCCTCCACGGGTTCAAGAAAAATGACATTTTGGCAGGCACGTTAATGTCTTTTGGGCTCAGCCCATATTTCCCAGGAGACCGGGTTCAGTTGGAGGGTAAAAGAAAAAGAAGTACTAATAAAACATCTGACCCAGTTGCCATGACACACCAAAGGCAGGATGAATATGCTGAAGAAGACATGCCACATGAGGAGAATGGAGAGCAGGAGGCCACGAGAGCATCGGAGAGTGCCAGGCGACACGTCCTTGGGTCAGACGGTCACTGCAACAGCTCCAGCACCTTTGAGCTGTGCCAGCTGTCCCACTGCCAGACCCTCTGTCATGTCATGGATTCCTGGGGAAGAGGAGCAAGATTTGGAAAAGTCAGGGCGAGGGCTGACTGTGGGCACTGGGCTACAGAGGGTGACTGCCAGCACCCCGAGCACCTCTGCAGCTCCCACCTAAAAATGAGATCCTGGGACAAGAAAGCAAAAAGGCAGGTGGTATCACAACCAACCAGTAGTGGTATCACCTGGTTTGCTTAAATATAGGTAGTTTTGCTCTTTATTTGAGTGACTGGCACATGAGCACCACAGTCAGACAGAGTCACACAAACTCCAGAGCCGTGATGCACTTCAGGCGCAAAGGTCTCCCTCCTTATAAATGACCAATTGTTTTCTTTTTACATTATTTGTTGGTTTTATAGGTTTGTCTGAGGTCCATGAGAGGTTCAGGTTTTGGGCAAACCCGGAGCTCAGAGGGATGGGAAATGAACTTGCCAGTTTGGCTTTGCCAAAACCACGTTTTAAAATGCTATAAACTGATTTCACACAGCTCTCTTCAACACCTTTGAGCTGCCCGAACCACGATATTATTTAAGATCCTCTCCCCTCCTTTGTGGGCAAGTGCCACCAAACAAAATAAACAACCCAACATAGAAAGGTTCCCCCCTGCTTCACACGAGAAAGGAAGAGCAGCAAATCACCGCAGTGTCTGGCTCCTACTCTCTGCTGAGCTCTGGGGCGTTTTTACTGACAGCATCTTTCCCAAGGAAGGTGTGAACAGCTATGGAAGAGCTCTTTATAAATCTGGAGAGCTCCCCTCGAGCCCACCCCCTCAGCGAGCCAAGTTCTCCGAAATACCCCATTCTATTTCCAGCCGCCTGGCTTGGCAGCCTATGGATAAACTCAGCTGCGCCTCGAGAGAGGAGGACAGTCAAGAAGCGAGCGAATGTTCTCCAAGATGTTTTCAGCTGGTGAAACAAAGCTATGGGAAAAGCCAGAGAGTGCCACAGCAGTTTTTGGCTTTCGTTTCAGATATTTATACTGGAATACGATCGTTATCGCTTCCATTCTAGCTTCTCCTTCTGCTCGCTCCTACAGGGAATAGCATTAGGATGGCACTGCACTCCACTGCCATAATAATGAAGATGTCACTAATTTACCATTTAGACTTCACTGCCTATAAAACAGGAGGAGGAAACGGGCTCCAAGTATAATAAGGAATAAACCCTGGTTTGAACACAAATGTACTTGAGAGCTGGGGAGAGGGAAGGGGAAATTAAAGACAAGCAGCTGAGAGCATCTTTCCAGCCATCGGGCATTGGAGTGAACATGTGGGATGGTCTCCAGGACCACCAGCTGTAGGAGCAGACCCTGATCCCCCAGAAGTTGGCCAGACTGGACATGTCTGTGATATTTCTGGGCTCAGCAAGCAGTTCTTAGCAGTACTCTGCCACAGTGTTTCTTTACAAGTCTGTCCATTTTTGCTACTAAGGTCCTCTAAGGCTTCTGAGGTCCCAGTTAAGTAAATTATTGTAGGGAGCATTTAAATCTTAGCCCGTGCTCAAAGCCCTGGTTGAATAGAGACACCTTCCTAAAATTAGACTTTTTCAGAGGATGTGGGTACCCCTGTCAGGGGAAGGGATAGATGCATAAGAACTAGGATTCACACCAAAGCCAGTTCAACCCTGATGAGAGAGAGGGAAGAGAGAGGGAGGGAGAGAGAAAACTCAAGTCCCTCAAGTCTCACTCAGGTCAAGCTGCAAGCTCAACTCCAGCAGGTGTCAAAGAATTGGTTTCAAGTTGCTATTGCAACTGATATTGAACTGCCTGTACAGGGAGAAAGAATTGCATCAGAAAAGAACCACATCTTTAAATATTCAGCGGCCTCCAAGTTAAGATATTCACCTGGAAAGTAGGAGACATGGATTAAAACCATTGCTCTCAACCAAACAAGGGTCTGAGAAGAGCTCTGCCTGTGGGACTGCTGAAGCCAAGCCCAAGACCCCAACCCACCTTGGGCTCCACAAGTAAAGCCAGACACAGCTTTTGAGAGCTGGCCACCACCCCAGGGTGCTCAGAGTGGGAGGTCCTATCCTCTATCCCACCTTGGAGGTGTGCTCCAAGAACAACATACCCTCGGAAAAACCTCCAGAGTATTTCCTGAAGCTCCCCAGAACTTGCCAAATTTCCTCAAGATTTTCCAGGGATCCCAAATTCACCCAGGCTGTTTGAGCCTAGGAGTGTGAAATCTTATTTTCCAGTTCCTTGCTCAAATTTAATGAACCATCCCCTGTGTAACCTCCCTTTGAGAACATTTTGAAGCCCCATGTACTTCCCTCCCCCTCCACGGCCGACACAGCCAGCATCTGGCAAGAACCCCAACGTTTGTCTTTCCAAACTGGGTTTCAGGTACTTGGTAACACTACTCAGACACAAGTTATGCTGGACCCTTCTTCTGGAGGAAGAGCCACCAAGGAAGATCACAAGTACGGCAAGGCCACCTATCCTGCTGCTTCTTGGGGTGGCAACTCCTAGAGAGCAATGTGAGCCCAATCTGAGCTGCTGCTTGTGCTGAAGAGCCCCCAGGAACCCCAACGAATCTGCCCCTAAAATAATGCTCCATTTTCCCCCTAACTACCACTGACTGATTAAATGAACCTCAGCATACAGCAGGTCTTTGCTACTGTTGTTATTTTCTGCTTTACTGTTTTTTTGGATAAGATATACTTAGGGAAAACACTAGAGATCTCAATTAAGCAGCTGGGTGACTTATAAATATATATTTATGTTTGAAGCCTAAGTGGCCATTGGCTTCCCTACTGTTTTACTTAGCTAACAAAACAACTCTATCAAAGTAAGTATTATTCCAAAACCCAACTTCCTGCGCAGAATGCTCCCATGTGCTCCATCAGTCTGCTTCTCTGATGAACTACATCGTTTCTTATAAACTGTCCATGGCCCATAAATTTCCAAGCATAAAGGCTATTACTGTGCTGTGCAAATCTGCTGAGAATTTTATCCTTATAACTTCATTTCATTCGGTGGCAAATGAGTTTGGTAAGAAAGTTAATCTGCAAACTTTTATTTTATTTTTTTTTCCTCCCTGTCTTCTGCCTTCAGGGTTATTTTGATAAGTAACACTCACTTGATTTACTCTGGAGGTAGGCTTTTTTTGACAAATTTCAGTTGGACCGCCTCTGCCTCAAATTGGCTTTCTTTAACTCAGGAAAAAACTTCTCAAGTGTTCCTTTCCCCGAAAGCTTAAAAACAAAATTCACAACAAAGGATGGATGAAAATAGAGCCAATTGGGTTTTGGGCCACCTAGTAGATAAATATTGCAAGTCTGTCCTGTTCTGTGATCAGAATAGAAGACCCCTGCATATATTCAGGTATTGGGAGCAATAACNCATAACTCTCATGGCTTTCTTCCTCCAAGCCCCAAAAGCAGTCAATCACAAGCAATATGGAAAGAAAATAATGGGAATGAGGACGTTTTGATATCTTGATTCTGGAGACTTCTTGACTACCTTGTACTAATTTCATTATGCTCAATTTAAGGGGCTTTTTATTGATGGATACCCCAGGAAATATGACTTGGAAACAGCGTGCTACCTTGGGATATCACCAGCCATTTGACATTGGGGAACTAAAACAAAAACAGATGTTTTAGGAAATAAGCAGCTTGAATATATCACTCATAAACCAATTAAAACTTTCTGTAGCAAGTTGACATTTCCCATGAAGCAAGCAATGGGAGTAAACGCAAATCAGTTGGCTGCGAGCTACGGAGCAATTCCCAGCCACAGATTTGATTTTATTATTTATTTATTTTTTACCGCTTTGAAAATGATGCTTGGGGTTTTTTTTAAAAAAAAAAAAAAAAGAAAAAAGAAAGGTGTGATAAAGAAGCAGTCTCACCTTGTCATTCTCAAACCCAGAATCTGTCTTTTCACCTTCACACTTCCATTCATTGCTCATTAAGCAAACAGCGAGATGTTCCCCCTGTATTGTTTGTCTCTTTAGCAGAGAGTCTCAGCGA
>VXAK01001337.1:665-14006 GCA_013399435.1 Arenaria interpres | reverse complement strand
CATTTTTTTTCCCTTTCTGGCCCAAGCCACAGGATGGTGGGAAACTGAGGATTTTGTGTGTGTGTGTGTGTGCACGCATGAAAACCTCTTGTGAATGTTTGGCTCATTTTTAGCTCTCACAATTGCCTGTTTACATTAGGACTCCTGTTGTCACATGGAGCAGACAGATCTTCAAACAAATTGTAGGCTCCCCCGTTCACCGAGTAGAAAAATGACTGGATTTTGCCATCGGGTGCAGCACGGGGCTTGTGCTTCCCCTGGCTTAATTCCAATTTCCATAACAATACAAATNCATAAACCAATTAAAACTTTCTGTAGCAAGTTGACATTTCCCATGAAGCAAGCAATGGGAGTAAACGCAAATCAGTTGGCTGCGAGCTACGGAGCAATTCCCAGCCACAGATTTGATTTTATTATTTATTTATTTTTTACCGCTTTGAAAATGATGCTTGGGGTTTTTTTTAAAAAAAAAAAAAAAAGAAAAAAGAAAGGTGTGATAAAGAAGCAGTCTCACCTTGTCATTCTCAAACCCAGAATCTGTCTTTTCACCTTCACACTTCCATTCATTGCTCATTAAGCAAACAGCGAGATGTTCCCCCTGTATTGTTTGTCTCTTTAGCAGAGAGTCTCAGCGATTTCAGGTCCAAGTACGCTCCGAAATAAGGCATGAAAATAATTTCTGTTTGGTTTAGGTATTTAGTTAAAATGGTTTGAGGCTTCTTGAGAGTACGGGAGGGAAACGAACAGTTTGGGGGTTTGTTTTCTTATTTTAAGCTTTTTAAAATGTCACCCTTTATTGCTTTTTTTTTAACCCAGGTTACTTTTTTTTTTTAAATTTTATTTTGCAGAGCCAAGCAAAAACATCTAAGCACATGCTTAACTTTAAGCATTAAAAAGTCAATGGGATTTAAGCATGTGTTTAAAGGCAAACATATGCTTTAGAGCTCTGCTGAATAGGAACGGTTTATTGAATCAGGGCTATAGACAGGTTAATAAAATGGGTTAATATATGCAATCTGGAAACAAATATTAAGCAACATGTTTCTAGAATATTAGCGTTATAAGCATTGCCTCATTCTAGCTCAATTCCCTAAATTACTATTGGATTTGTAATGTCCTTGACACTGTCTCTCTCTCTCCTTTCTTGAAGAAATGCAGATTATTGTACTAGATTATAATCAGCTGGCTAACGCACAGCTCGAAGCTTATGATTTTATCCAGAGCGATTTGGAACAATACGATCTTACTTCAAAAGGAGTTTATTCACCAAAATTCATTTTCAAAGAAAATCTGCCAAATCTTTTCCACCGTCACATATCCGTAATTCCCTCTGTATAAATATTCATGCGCTATGAATAAGATGTAGAAAACATTGTGTTATTTTTCAATATTTACTCTTGAATTAGTTCCACAAAGGTGCTTATTGTATGACAAAAGATAAGAGTTTACACTCTCATCAAAGGCTTCTTTTAAATAGATCATAAAATCCATTGTGAATATTTAAGCCAAGAGTAATAACATGGTGTCATATACTCACACAGTATAATGCAGTAACACTCTGCATTTTGACATCTGCCCAGACAGATGTTTAGAACGAAGTTCCTTAGATTCTTTATTCTGCTTTTTTTTTTCCTTTTTTTTTTTTTTTTAAGTTGCATGGAAAAAAATCTGGGAATCATCTTTTATATCGAAGCTACTTAGTACAATTTAACTGTCAACAGTTTAATTAATTTAAATGTAGACTTACTGTGGAAGCCAACGACTCACATAAGCCTTCCATGAAAAAAAACAGGGAAAAGCCTCCCAAAATGTAGCCAGCAACATCCTGACCTCAGGAAGGCTGTACATTTATGGGATGCACACAGAGCAAATATCTAAAATCCCACAAATTACCTGTAGGAACTTTCTGCTGTTATCTCATCATCTTTAGCACAGAAAACCCCAGCGCTGACAGTCAATAGACGTTTTCCCACTATATTCCTTCAGAAGGACTACGCTAATTAGTAGTTACTAATTATTGTGCCTGCAGCAACACCGCTGATAAATATCAACGCATATATTTACTTTAAGTAGTTGCAGAGGGATTTTTTTTTTTTTTTTAATAACTCCACCTCTTGTGATTTCTGGGGTTTAGATCCATGTCGAAACATGCACATGACCACATGCTGACTGCCAAATTCCTTGTAATGTAGAGCATGTTTCAGTCATAGTCCTTTAAACAAAGTTAGCCCATTTATATATTTTTTTTTTAAGAGGCTTGCTGGTTCGTTTATTTATTATGTAGATTTGTCAGGCGGCACAGTTAAGTTAATCAGTAACCAATAAAAGACTTAAGTTCAGTGATATAAACCGGTTGATTTATTGCTCACAAAGGTTTTTGGCTTCTCAACGGGAACTCCTGAAAACATGTTGTTACGGTTACTTTGGAAACTGATACCTTTTTATGCCCTACTAATATATAGGAATTTGAGAGAGGAACCCATGGCTCCCAGGTACCTATACAGTATTTTCTCTTTATTTTTCTTTTTAAATTTTTTTTTGCTATGCAAATATGTAGATGACCCAAACCTCACTTTGTTTTGAAACCCTTGCACCGGCTCCAAGTTTTGATTTACTGCTGCCGTCGGGAGAGTCAGATCACTTTGCGCGCGTCCCCGCCTTGTTTATCATTTTTTGGAATCTTCAACAAAAAATCAATCTGAGCGCCTCGTTTTCAAAGCAAAGGTGCTAGCCAAAGGGTTCTCGCAGCAGCATTACAATTTCTCCAGCATGTAAATCCGAAAGAAGAAAATCACAATGTCAAACACAGTTAAAATGGAATATAAACTGTCCTGCTGTCTTTTGTGTTCTGTTTTGGTTGGTTGTTTTTTTTTAAATCCTACTGAACACGTTACCCAACCTCACTTGGTAGACGTTCTGGTAAATATTATGCAAGGGTGGTTTTTTTTTTCCTGTACCCGTGGTCGTGATCATCTATATGCTGAGCACACAGTTTAATGTTGACACTGGCTGGGTTGCATATGATTTTCCAATAGGTCTATGTGACTGGAGGGTCTCGGGGTCCATCGGAGCCACAGATGAGTTTTCAAAAGCCACTATGGGCTCCATAGCCTTACCCCTTTATTTTTGGGGGGGGTAATTTCTTAGGCATGCAAAATTGCACTTAGGTTTTAAGACCTTTCTGGGTTTCAGGGCCAGGACTGCAACCAGGCTGCAAGCGTCTCTGCCCGTGCATCACTCAGGCCATCGATATCTCAGTATCATCAAAAATCACTCTAATTTCCCTCACAATAAAAACCATCTCCCCAGCCATTTAGACACATGTGAAGCTACGTGTTGGCCCAAACCGTTAATCAAACTGATACTCAGGTTTGCGCCGAAAACACCGGCTCTGTCCTCCAGCCCCTGCCGAGGCTCCGGGGAGGGGGAAGGTGGCACTGGACCACATGCACCACCCTGGATTCAGCCTATGGACCTGTTACCCGTGTCACCCAGCACCTGGATTATCACAGAAATGATGGTCAAGTGCGAACGGGGAGGTTAAAGATGCTCTCTATCAAGGCGTTCTGATGACATCATCATAAACCCGGAGGGCAAAGCTCAGCTGGTTTATGAGGTCACCAGAAGGCTTCTCGGGGTTGCTGCCATAGTCCATGGTCATTATTTTCTGTAACAGGAGGCACATACGCACCTACATCCCGGCAGAGCTCTGATCCACATTAGCCTTCTTTTCATGTGTATACAGATATTTTTTTGGATATATATACACATATATTGCGTATTTGTAGTGCGTTTATTCTGCGTGTATACATATAAGTACAATTTTCTTCTGTATTTCATATGTACATATAATTTGTGTGTGTGTATATACATATAGTATATATATAAGCTATTTGTAGGTAATGCTGGTGTCCAAGGGGAGCAGGGGATATCTCAGGGTGGAAGAAGCACAGCGGGAGGGCAGAGGATCTGGCCACCTCCCTGGAGGGCTGGAGCCCATACAGGATGGATACTTGCTCTTTTTATCATTATTATTATTATTATCATCTTTTTTTTATTATTATTACAATTATTATTCTTTTGCAGAGGAGGCACAGCTACAAAGGGTTTCCTAACCACTACAATCGCTGAAGCTGGCAGCAGCCACAAGTCATTGATCTCTGGAGGATGATGGATTTCCTACACAAAACGGCCGTGCAAAGGCTGGTGCCTACCTGACACAGGGGGGCAACCAACCCTGGGGTAGAAAATAACAGCCAGGGCACCAACCAGGCAGTAAAAAAAAAGCTGAAAAACTAAACCTCTGCCCTTGTCCCCTCTGTGGATTTAAAGACGGGGGTCCCTCTGCGTTCAGCCCCTTCCTGGGGAATGTAGCTCACATTTATTTTAGAGGCAGGCAGGCAGGAAAGCTACATCATCTGGTGGCTTTGGCACAGCCAAAGCAGCACACCACAGCTGGATAGCTGATCTCTGTCTTTCGCCTCGCTGAGAGGCCTACCACATGCTATGAAATGCTTTAATGTCCCCTTAACATGCTGTATAAATAATTTCCGTATCCATTCAGTGGTGCTCACATGTGGTCCTTTGAAAGAGTTAAGTAAAAATTACAGTACCAATATATCTTTGAGATGAAACAATGACATTTATAGGTCATTGTAATCCATGCATTAATTAATTTTATTCCCAGCCTTCCATATGATCCATATGATGACTCTTCAGTGCTAAATTTGGCCTGCGGAGCTGTGTTTTCACCAAAAAAAAAAAAAAGAAAAGAAAAGATAAGTTTTAAAACTGAATTGAAGAAAGTTTCTTTGTCACTAAATACTTGGGACAGCACAGGGAGGGCGGGTAAATAAACATGCATTCCTGTCGCAGCCTACAGAGTCCCTTTTTGGGGGGCAACCGAAGAGTGGAAGAGCGCAGCCACCACCACCACGAAACGCAGCCAAGCGCCTTCGGGGGCAAGAGATGCTCCCCCCCAACCCTACCCACCACCACCACCATTTCTGGGGTGCACCTCTACCTCCTCACCTTCGGGGAGGCTGCAACGTTCATGGCAGGAAGGCAGGGGATGAGGAGAGGAGGGGGAGAGCAGAGCCATGTGTGAGACTTCCCTCAGCTCCCCGGGAGACGGAAAGCCCCGAGCTGTGGCTCCGAAGAAGAGGTGGCCACTGGCCCAGGGCTGGTGGGATGTAGACTCAGGGCACGCTTTTTCATGGAGGGGGGGGAAGGTCACATTAAGTGGAAAAGGTAAAGGATGGATCACTTGCTTTTCTTTCCACCTTCCGGCACAAAGAGGAGGAGGTCTTTCAATTGGCAACGATTAAATGTTTCGCGATTTAGGGCTTTATTCTATTAGTGATAGGAGAGCCCTGATGTGATAATCTCCAATTAAAGGTAAGGCATGCATAAATCCCACTATGCAGCAATGGCAGTAAATTAGTACATTGGTTTTTCCCTTTGTAAAAGTAGGTTACAAGTCCTTCTGCGGAACATATAAGTACTAAGGAGACTTCTGACCTTCTCAGCTCTGTCAGTTAAAAAACATTTACAACTTTTTTCATGCCCAAAGCTCAGTTTCATAAGCCAAAGGTCATTACTCTTATAAAAGTGATAGGAAAGCAGCAACCCCATCACATGCCAAGACACTGGCAGACCAAACAACACTCCAACGAAGAGGTTTCAAACCCATTTGTTTAACCGCATGATGAGCGTAACCTGGATCACAGGCTGGAGCTTAGCCTGGGGGTAAACCAGTGTATGGGTATTTCTTTGCCCTCGTGTGAACGTCACTCTGTTAATAATAATCCTCCTGGAATTCCTTAAATGCTTGTGTAGAGATAGAGAAATGCAGGTGGGGCTTCCTGAAGCAGCACATTGGGAAACATGATAAATAGGGCTGGATCGCTCAAGTGCAGAATGATGGAGAATTGCTGCTAAGTAGTCTAAATCCATCACTACCCAATCATTATATAAATTACACGGGTTTCTGTTGACCCATGTGAAAGGCATTGGTGGTTTTAGTGAGCACCTTACTGGGACTTTCTGCATTTGCTCGATGGGAAACAGCCGTACACTGCCGCCCAAGAAAACGCTCTCTTAATAGCAGGAGAATGGCTCAGTTGGAAAGCCAGTCCAAATATTTTCCATATGTTCAAAGGTTTTTCTTGCCATTTTTACAGCACCCATTCAACCCAACGCATTTCATGTTCAGTTTAGTCTGTGTGTGTGCGTGTCTGTGTGTCTGTGCACGTGCATGCAGGGGAAAAAACATGAACACTCCTTCATCTATAGACAGATTCATGCACAAATTAACACTATGAGCAAGAGGAGGAAAAGTTGGATGATGTGGAGGCTACTTACCTTGCCAAGCCAGAAACACAAAGGGCCATATTCCCAGCTAATATAAACTGAAACTGAAGCGAATAAAACTGCCCCGATTTAGACCAGTTGAAATATGGGACCCAGAGATTTGGAAGAGCGTGGCATGGGATGAGATTGCTCGGAAAGATTGTTGAGCACCGATGGGAGATCAAGGTACCTCAATTTCATTGAAAAATTTGTTGGAAAGGGGGCATCTAAGTGCTCGCTATAAGTAGGAGGAAACCTCTTTTCTTCTCTCCAAACTGAATGCCCATCCATGCCATGGATGTCTTGCTCCACTGGGAGAGAAGGGAAGCAGTGGTGTCACTTAAATAACTCAAAGAACAATATAATATTTGAATCATAATTTCAAAAGCAGGAATTTGACAAATCCATGCCTCAAGTGACTACCTCTGGGAGAGGCACTGTCATATTAGGTAAGAGGATAATAAGTATGGGCAAAATACAGGGTTAGTCCGTGCTTCTTCTTGGTTTCAGAATTATTGCTTTATATTTCTACTTTCTTAACAAATTATTCCATTGACACTACAAAGCAAAGGCCTGAGAGTGAAGGATAATACACAAGAGAGCCCCTAGGCTGTTACTTTGGATTATAAGTATCTAATTTCAGTCATTTAAAGCAAATTCAGTTTTGTCAAAGGCTCCAGTCCAACCTATAAAATTCAGGTCCAGTGAGCATGACAGCATGCCTTGGAGGAACAGAGCTCCAAAAGGGAAAACAAATAGTTCCATTCAACTCCTTCAAAGGCCTATTTTCATCTAACCATAAAGTTAATACCAACCTTTTTTGATTATGAGTAGTGTAAGAGAGTGAGCAGTTTCAGTTACAAGTTGTTTCTTACACATACCCTGGTTTTGTGGGGGTTTTTACACCCCCAGTAGAGAGACCTCCATACGTGACCCCAGCGGAGCAGCCACGGAGGAGAAAGAGAAGAAAGACAGGTAATAAGAAATCAACTTTTGTAAAGGATGCCTCATGTCTTATTGCAATTTTGTGCCATTTGCACTTGCACCTATCTGTCACCAAGTTCAGCTCTCTTCTGCACTGAGGCTAATTTGGGGTTACCCCTTTATTTCAGGGGACCACTTTAAATTTCCTGCTGAATTTGTCTCTGAACAGCAATAAACAGCCATCCATAGGCCCTGGATAGTAATCAACACACAAATTCCCTGATTTTTTAGCTGCAGAAAGTGTAGCCTTGATTGAGCCCCCTTTTATTAAGGATTGCCTTGGAGAGTTTTAATAAATCAGGGATCTCTCTACTCTGAATTGCACAGTTCACCCTCCCATATACTTGTAAGGTCAACCTGGTTTAGAAAGCAAATCTTTCACCAAGTTCCTCTTTGCTCCGGTCTGAGGAGCAATTCCCCAAGCCAAAGTTTGAAGCACGGTATTTTCAACCTGGGTAAGCACATTGAAAAACCTTAGGCTACGTATTTGTTGCTTCTGAAACTGGGTCTTGAGCTAACTCCAGGGCTTCTCCACCTGGAGAATACGAAGAGCAAGGTCAGAGCCCTTCCCTGGAAAGCTCAGCTCAGCTGTTCTGTATTTCCCCAGATTGCTCATTGACACTGAATAACACGTGCTTACTGCCTCCCTAAAACTTAGTCCGTAAAGGCAGTTTCTAGAAGTAAGTAGCAAGGAATTGTTGTGTTGGTTTTTTTATTGTTAATAATAATAATTATTATTATTTTATTGTTGTTGAAGGACTTTTCTCATTATAAAAACTAAGCAGTATTTAATCCTAAGGGCTGGCAAAGAACAGTAAACTGCTCAGGCAACAGCTCCTAAGCGTCTGTGTGCTGAAAGCTTGGGCTTCCCTTGCTCAGATGATAACACAGTTTAGCGACAAGGACTAGAAGAGCTTTGGCTTCCCAAGTGGAGCAGATGCATAGTGATTTAGATGCATAATGAGAATTCCCATGGTTAAATGGGCTGAAATATATATATATATGTGTATATATTTACACTGTGCATCAGCCAAGTGGTTGGGACTTTATAAAGCAGAAGCCACAGTGGTTTTAATCAAGAAATGCGCTAAAAATCATTGATTATCATAGCCTCCCAATTTGCCTACCTAGGGGCTGGCGTGGCTGAGAGAAGCAAGGCAGGTGGGGCAGGCTGCAGTGATGTCAGGCCATAAAAATTCCATTTGAAGCAGATTGGGGTCACGTCCATCGCAAGGCTGCAACCCGCGCCGCCGAGAAGGTGGTTTTACGGCACGTTCCTCCGTCTCGCCTGCCTGGCCAGGGCTCATCTGAGGCAGACGTTCGTTAGCACTGATGGGGTTGTGTCTGGTCCTCTTTGGTCAGAGGTGAGCGGATGCATCGCTTGGCCGGTGACGAGGGCCAAGGACCTTGCCCTGCTCTAATAGAGAAGGTCCTTTGGCTGACTACATGTCTCCTCGCTCGGATGCCGAGAGAGGCCTGCTAAAAATAAAAAAAAAAATAATAAAAAACCAGGCCTTTCTTACTCTCTCTGTCCTCAGCGTCTTCGTGGCAAGAATTTCCCAGCCTGTGCGCCGGGAAAAACACAAGATGCTTCTCCCAAGAGAAGGAAGAACCCAAGAGCCCCCAGCTTCAGAGAACAGCCCCGGCACACGTGGCCGTGCTTCCCAGTTATAGCCAAGTGTCCAAGAGATGTAAATCTCTATTTCATTCTGTGCCGATTTTCTCTTTTTCCCCCCAAAAAAGAGGCCAGCCCGAGCTGTAACCGCTCTGCCTCTCACGGAGGAGGTGTGACCCTGGCGTGAGAACGTTTGGCCGAGGGAAAGAGCTGACCCTCCAGCACTCGCATTATATAAACAAGATAAGATGTCCTTCCAGCCCAGCCCTTGGGGCAGGGGAAGGAAGCTGGGTGGGGAGCCACAGCACTGTGGTCCCCACTGGGCTTGGGAACGGGGAGGTTAAAAGGGCTCCCTCTTCCTCCCCTGGAAAAAGATCCCCATCTCAGCTGTTCCCACCACAAACAGCTCCTCTTCCAGACAATGACTCTCTGCAAAGACCACGTTGCAGAGCCTCAAGCTGCCACCTCCTTGGGTCTGGAGGGACCTTCCTCTGCTCCGAAATGAGGTATGGCTATCTCCTGTTTCCTGGTGTAAACAACATGCTCCTTGCTGGACCCCCTCCATCTCGGCAGTCTCAGCGCCTGGTGGCTCCTCTACTGATGGATGCCTACACCAGTCGTGCGGCTCTGCTCGGCAGAGAGATTTGGTTAAAAAGCACCATAGCTCTGCCCCTGGGCAGGCATCAAGTAGGAGATACACAGCAATGATAGAATAAGGTGGGTCTCCTATGGTAAGCCTGAAGTTTGGTCGCTCCCCGTCCACGCGTCCCAAAGCTGAGCTCAAGACCACCACCAGCAGCTGCCTGAGCTGATGGCTTGGCACTGGCCAGCTGAGGAGGTCCCTTATGTCCTCCAGCTGCCGTTGAGACAGTGCCCTCCATTGCATGAGCATGATGGCACCAAAGGGGGGGTCAGTCACCTCTCAAGCCATGGCTGCCAGGTTCAACAGAGACGCGAGGACAGACGTTAAATGGAGCAGACCCCTCACCTTTCAGCTTTGGTTCTTACCCTGTTCTGGTCGAGGTGGGGACACCGATTTGGGAGAAGAGCTGGTCACATTTTGGCAAAAATCCCAAAATAAGCACTTGCTGCCTTTTGGCTTCATCCTATTGAAATGCAAGTCCTGGCTCCCGTTCTGTGGCCAGGCAACTCCTCAAGCTCAGCAGAAAGCTGAATCTGGGTCCAAACCCGGGTTCTGCCTCCTCAGCACCTCTCTAATTACTGGTGCCGTAGAGCACCAGTGCAAGTAACAAACTGCCAACAAGTTCTAATGAAGAAAACACTTTGTAAGAGGAGAAGGAGGTAGGTGGGAGAATTAATTTACCAGGTAGGAGGTTTTAATGCCATCAGGGAAGATGTTCATCCCTTCGTTAACAAGGCCTGTTGTTAATTCTGCTCTGGGCAGAGGGATTTTAAGATCAGGGGGGAAAAAAAAAGTGCAGTCCAGCCAGAAAAGAGAATTTAGATGGTGGTTTCCATGTCTGCTGTAGTATGGGCAGGGCTCACAGCACATAAATGCTGAGTCCCGCTCCCTTGCTGGAACCCAAGGGTGTGTGGGAGCTCTGCTCGGCCAGCTCGGTTGCCACACATCACCAACGCCCTCACCTCCCCCGTGGGAAGTGGCTGTGGGGATGTGTGTTTGGAACTTCTACTCATGGGGACTGTGAGAACAGCATTTTAGGAGAAGGCAAGCCTACTTTTTCATCACTGCCTTGGTGCCCCCAGCAGCCGGTGGTGGCAACTCAAAGCCTGGGCAGCAACCCACCTCAGCAAGCCAGAGAGGGTAAGAGAGAAAGCCGCCCAGCGTCCCCCATCCAAGGGGAAACTGAGGCACCCCAAGGTGGTTTGCCCTCCTTTGATGTCGGGCAGCATCGCCCACCCCTGGCTCTGCGTCCCCCCGGAGTGCCCTTGGAAGCTGAAATCCGTTCAAGTTGTGGTCGGGCACAATTAGGCACCCTGCGAGAAGAAGGTGGCTGTGGGCTGAGTGACGATTAGCACATCAGAAGGCACTGAAAAAGGGAAGTATGCTGTTAATTTACTCCGGTAAAAGACAGTGACAAACTGTGGAGGTTTTCGTCCTTTATCTCCACCCAGGACACCAGGGGGAAGAGGGTTTTTCTGCACACAGGGGGTTTTCCCAGGCTTGGGAAAATGCCTCCATCTGAAGTTTGTGTTTCTGGCATTGAGTGAGTTACCAGGAACGGAGCAGGAGACCGCTAAATCCACCGTGGCTAGATGCTGGCCAACACCGGGGATCACCGCACGCGCTGCCTTCCTCTGATACCAGCAAGTAGCTGAGCATGTCAGGAGCAAACTGATTTTTATAGCTCGAAAGGACTTCTACGAGTACTAGCTTCTACTACGTCTAGCTTCTACCAGTGCTCGACTCACGTTGGGGCCTTACAGCGGCTCTCATCCCCCAAAAGGAGGCTTCTGAGATTGCTATCCCCATCTGAGCCTTGTTCTCCTCCACCCCCTTCCCATATGTACGTTTGCCCAAGCACTCACTTTGATCTCTGTGCAACATGGATGTCATTCCGGAAAAGTTATTGGGTGAGTCATTGGGCTGGGATCCGCCGTCAGCTCGTCCTCCTCCAGGTAGGTTGAGGAGCGGACCACACAAAAGACATTCCAGGGGTTAAACTAGATTCGTCCCTGAAGAGCAAACCCCTCTATTGCTTCAGGGTCTTCAGCATCTTCCCCTGGGCTTGCCAGAAATGCCAAGTTGAAACTCAGCTGCTCGGCCTCTGCGTTAAAGAAAGAGTCTGAGGATTAATTTGGAGGCTTAAGCTGTGTATAAACCTCTGCGGTATGGGGGATTTCAAAAAAGCAGTCCTGTTGCTTAAAAATTTGCTTCTCCAAGCTAGACGCAGTAACCCGGGAGTGGGAGTGACAACCTAAGCCTTGTCTTGACCCGCCAGCTGGTGGATTCCCCATAGGAGGTAGCTATCTTTCCCTCCTGGAGAAGGAAACATCCCCCACAAACCCCAACGGCCAGAACCGGGGCAGAACCAGACCTGAAGCCGGGAAGCGAGAGGGGCAGATTAATTTCTACCTCTGGAGTGGGTGCAGGAGTTACCAGAGGAGTTTAACCCTCCGTTGCGGCTAACTTTAATTGTTCTTTCTACACAAAGGTGTTTATTTTCTCCAGGCACCAGCCCTGCAAACCCTGGGTCAGGCGAGCAGTCCGTTGGACACATGAGGTCTAACAACCCTACCTTCGCACCTCGCGGATTCCCGTTGTCGAAAAGGCACGTTCTCCGGCAGGAGCTACACCACAAGCAGCATCTCAACACCTTTTAGCGTCGCTAAGGCTAGATCCCTTCTTAACTTTGCCACCGTTCGACGTGCTGGGCTTCCTTCTTTTGAGCTCGATCCGAGATAGTAGGAAAAAAAAATAGATGTATTTCAATTTATAGCCGCTTGCGGTGAATGTCACGCGCAGATAAGCGGGACCTACAGCTTCCCAGTCTGGCTCTACCCTTGCAAACATGTTGCTGGGGGAAAAATCCAAAAAAAAAATGGGCTCCAGCGATTATGCATTACCTAGAAATTGAGCTAGATTGAGTAGAGTATAATAAATACATGCCAGAAAAAAATATAAGGAATGTGTGGGAATGCCTATACTTTATCTTAACATTTCTTAGTAAAATAACTTCCTTATGGTGTAATCAAAAATGGAAAGCCAGCACCTAACTAAATTAAGTGCCGCAAACATTAATAACGGTTAAAATTACCATTCAATTTATTTTTACATTGGATTATCTTCAAAGTCGTAGATTGAGACTTGCTGAAACCTTTTAGGGATTTGTTTCTCCAATCAGAATACTTCAGAGGAGCAAACATTAGCGTGAATTTTTACATAAAAATATCCTTAGCGAAAGGAAATAGATGTATTTAAACAAAAAAAAAGAAAAAAAAAAAAAAGAAAGAGAGAAAGAAAAGAAAGAAAGAAAAACTTTAAAAGTTCCCCTGATGGTTACACATGGTTTAATCTTTGGAACCTATTATGTGTTCATTTTCCCTTCAGCATTAATTATACATAATTACCACCACTTTACCCATACCCTTTCAAAAACGAAATCTGTTTACATTTTTCGCATACGTTATATAAATGCTGGGTTTTTAACGCGGTTCTTCGGGAAACCGGGCTCCCTATTTACCCTCGGAAGGAGCAGGGGAGCCAGTGCGCGGCCAACCGCTTTTGCCCGCGTCCCTTTAATATCGCTTAATTACTTTTAAACTCTGGAAACAATTAGGTTATCACCCTTTGAAGTGCCACAGACAAGTTGTCGTGCTGGGTGGAGGAGAAGGCGCGGTGCTGCCCGCTGCTTGCGCGGGGGCGGAGGGGCGGGGGGGGGGGTTAGGGAAGCGCGGAAAGATGCGGTCGC
>VXAK01001329.1:10908-23987 GCA_013399435.1 Arenaria interpres | reverse complement strand
ATTCTGTGATTCTGTGATATCTCCCAGAATGTTTCTGCCTCTGTGGCTGGTTAATGAAAATTTGGATTCGTTTGCTTTGAGACAGTCACCCCCAATGTCCATAGGATTTAGGTGAATGTTTAAGAAGCGGACCAAATTCTTTAGTGATGCAAACCTAAACAGTTTAAATTGATGGGGCTATGTAAATTTAAGGCACTGTAAAATTTTATTCTTTTTAGAGTTAATTGTGTTTCTAAATCTAAAGTGGACCCCAAACACCTTTTTTTCTTTGTTGGTTTTGTTTTTTTTTCCTATTCAGGATAGCTTTAAAAGATTGTGTTTTATAAATAGAAATTAAATATCAAAGAAGATTATTGAATAGCAATGACAAAGTTATTGACTGAAGAACTGTGCTTTCAAACATAAGCCTCTCTGAATAAGCAGGTTAGGGAAATCAGATCAGTATGCCTTTGCCTTAGGTTCAGGGACAGTTAAAAATACACAGTCAAGTCATTTTAACTTTCAGCACTTTTATTTTTATAACAGGGCTATTTTAACCATGAAAAAAAAAAAAAAAGACATTGTTTGAAAGGTTGTAGAAAGCTTCCATGACATTATGACATTATGAACTTGTATGTAGTGTATGCTCTCTCCATCCACAGAACAGATATGCCTGTTCAAACAATGCATACTTTTCAGATAAGATAATTGCCAGTTGATATCAGAATGTAGTCAATGAATCAGTTATTCTTGCCCATAAACAATAAAACCATTTTGATTTTCTTTTACCCTTCTGGATACTATGTTTTCATTTAGAAAATATATGTTCTACAGTTTGTTCCTGGCTTTCGTTCCATCCCTTGCCACATTCCACTTTATTAAAAAAAAATAAAAAACCAAAAATCCCACAATCTTCCAACTAAACAAATTGGTTTGTTTGGTTAAACAGATCATAAATATCGGTGTATTCTTCTTTTGGGTATTTTGTTTGTTAGTTTAATATGGTTTCTAGCTGAGGGCTTATTTATCCAGAAGAACGGAACATGTGAACTGAATTCTTCCTTATCAAAGTCAATTTTTTCGTTACAAATCTATTCGAGGAAATAATAAAAAAAACCTAAATACATACGTAGCAATCACTTACATATATTTGTACCTTTAACTGGCACCAATGGTATTATCTTACAAAAATCTTGCAGGAAATTATATGTGCTTAAGACACTATTAACAAGAGTAAACATGAGGCACTGGTCACTTCTGTTCATCAAAGAGCACCGTTTCTACATCCTTAGTCAATACTGGGCAATTTCTATTGCCGTTAATCTATCACCTTTCAAGTGTACTAAACACACATTTAGGAAAGGAAAATATATTTGGAAAATTTCTACTGAAAATGGCAACTGCATTAAGTAAAAACCTTTATGATCTTTGCCAACATTTTTCAAAGTGCAAGTTTTCTTCTCACTTAGAAGAAATATATGTAGACTTTAAGGTAGAAACACTTTGGAAGCCCTAAATGTTGGTTTGTACTGTCTCCATACCAGCTGTTTGTACCTAAATAACTTTTTTAAACATGTAAAACATTTCAGCTTTGAGCATATAGTCCTCAATTTTAATCTAAAAAATTAATATTTTCATGCTACTTTAAAACAGTCCTTTTGTAACAAAATATTACATTGGATTCAATTAACGTAACAAAATGAAAGGGAATATTTATGGATTTTTAAATTTTTTTATAAATTGCAAGTGGCACAGTGATTTGGAAGGACAAAGATGTCTCTAACATTCAAGTTCAAACAAACTCAATCTACGTAAAGCATGATAGTATCTATAGTCATGTGTAGTGGCATGTCAAAGAATAACATTGACAGCTTTGGACTCCACCTATTTTGACTATCCAGTGTAAATGATGAAGTAATCTTTACAGTTTACTTGGTTAGAAGGAGCATTTATGTTTCCAAAGCTGGTCCTGATTGGTAGCAAGACTCCTTCTGTTTTATGGCAGTGCTTAGGGTTCTATATTCCTGCATGTTGAACAGAAAGGTGAGAGCTGGAAATGAAGATACAAAATGAACAGCCAGAGTGAGATGTCTAGTTAGTATGAGACTTATGTTATTTACTATTCAGTGTTTGTAAATGTTGCGTCTATACTTGCAAGCTGTGATAAAGTTTACATACTGAAGTGCTCTTTTGGCTCTTAAGTTCAAATAAAGCTCTTCAGAGTCTTCGCTCAGCTCCTTAGATGCACCAGAAATTAACAGGCAGCCCTGTTCAGAGTAATCCCTGGCCTATTCTCTTTCCCACTCTGTACACTGATGCTGTCTGGAAAATTGCTAGCTGGTCTAGGCCAAAACTGTGCGAGCAAGCATGCTGGTCAATCCTAATCCTTGTTCCTGTTTAGTTTAGGGTATAGGCATAGCTTAAGAAAGTTGTAGTAATGTATTTTATCTGTGTAAAATGACTTCAAATTTATGTCTTAGGAAAACAGATCTTTTATGTATCTAAATATTTTCTGACCATCTTTTTACAAAAACAAACCTTGACATGTCAAGAAAACACTTCAGTCATATTTATTTGCTGTATGAATTTCATAAGAGCTTCTAATTTACTGTTGTTACATTTTAAATTGAGTGCAACTTTCATGTAAGAGAAAGTAAACAAAAGCACCTCACCCCAACTAAAACTAGCGTCTAATGGGAACTCCTCTGCCTCTTTTGCATTCTTGGAGAACAGACTCAGGGATGAAATGTGTAGAAGCAACTAATCATAAAGAGTGTGCTGGGAAGACTAGAAGACTTGCAGGCTGTGACCAATTTGCTATTCAACTTACATTAAAATCAGTACATGGACTGAGCTATCGCTGACAGTTATGGACCCTCGAGAGCTAAAAGACATACATAAGAAGACAGCTAATGAGGGACTTCAAATCTCAACACCCAAAAAGCAGTTACGTGTCTCAATCATATCCCTGCAGTCCAAATATATATAACAAGTGTTCTAAGCTGCATTCCATGAAAAGCAAACTGAACATGTTTTATATTTCCTTTTTCTTTTGCAGTGAAGGTGAAATAAAAAATAGAGTTTTATTCTGTGACAAAATAAAATACCTTGTAATTAGATGTAAAACCAGGGACGTCTATTTAAATTTCTTGCTGAATACACTTATCTTTTTGGACCACATTTTAAAATAAATAATTAATGAGAAAGAACTTACTACTGATCTGTATCACTATAGATCCACCTTTAAATATTTAAATCCATGTTTAAATGTTTAAATAAAGGTTAGAAAGTTAGAAATTTCTAACAAAGTTAATTTTGAATTATTGGGGCTGTCAGCTACAAGTGTATGTTCAGGGTATTTTTTCAATACCACTAGAGATATAGTAACTCGTGATTGCAGAAAATCATTAGTCCAAAAAATAGAGAAACTTCTCTTTGCCAAAATAAATCAGAAAGGGTCATGTCTTCCACCTGTATAAATCATTGTAGCTCAGTTAAAGTCAACGGATCTTAAGCATATTAGATAAGCATGAGATTTCATCTGCTTTTTTTCTTCATTTTTTTGACAAAAGAAACCCTTCAAAGTAAGGAAAAAGAATCTTGTAATTAATTGACTAAAACCAAAAAGCCCCACCAAACAAAACCCCTGAAACTTATTTAGTGTTTTTTGAGTGCAAAGCACCTTTGAAGCTTACATATAGCCACTAGAACATAAAATTTAAACATGAATTTTTCTTTAAAGCAGGCACATAACTTACCTACTGAATTGTAACCAAAGGAATGAAGTGCCAATTTCAAGCAAGAATACGATTATTGTTTTCTAACACTTAAAAGGCATTTTATACATTATGCCTTGCAGACCTACCAAGGTTTCTGTTTTAAATAACAGACTTTCTAATTTTCTTTTTTTATTTATTTGTGTGATGTCATATCTGAAAGCAATTAGTCAATGAAAACTTAGCTGTGAAAGTAAATATTGTGGTCAAAGGAATGCCTCCAATTTAGGCATTCAGAATTAGATCTTAGTTGATGAATCCAATCTTATTTGAGCTCACAGTGTGGTATCAAGATTTCCATTACACTCAGTTATAATTATTTATATGTTATTGGTTGGTTATTTACATTTGCATTTGATCAACAACTTGATTCATCATTTTGAACTGTATATGCACATCAAATGACAGCCAAACAAATGCAATATTTAGGTCAATAGATAATTAACTGAGATTGAACATAAAAAACCCAGGCTTTTTAATCTATACTTGGGACACTATTGCATAGGTTCATACTTGGGATTATTCCTGTTTATAAGATATCACAAGATGTCACGAGACTTGAAAACCCCAATATATGCACTTCCCCCTACCCCCATTTTGCATGCTATTTTTTATTTTAACTAATTAATATAATATTTATATTATGGTAAATTTAGTACCATACCTCTAAATAAAATCAATTTTGAAGCCGATTTTATCAAGATTATGATAAAGCAGTAAAAAGAGATGAAAAAATATGAACTTGTCTAATATGTACTGGAAATTTATTCAGCCACAAGCTGTCTGTAATAAATGTTAATTGATTACAATTTATTTTTTTGGTCTTCTTCCCAGAGACTCCAAGCTATTAATCTGATTTGAACACAGCCAGAATACTGTAACAATTCTTAGTCACTAAAAGCCTTAAGGGGAATTCAAATCTGTTAGAATAAATGTAACAGCTTTATCCACCTTAAAGCAGGGAGTAAGACAGAGAGGGAAAAGAAACAAGACAAAACATTAAAAAATGTATTATTTATATTTACTGAATTTTAATAAAAAGATGTTGTGCTTGTATTTGATATATATCTTCATCTTTTTAAAGTGATGAGAATGTATGTTGTTTACTGTGCTGGTAATGTAGAGTTGGATGCAACATTTTCTGAAAGTAAAGGGTTATATATCAAAGAAATGGTTACCTAATGTTATTATTGCTGATATTATACACAGTATTCATATACAGTATTAAAGATTATTTAAAACCCTATTGAGTCAATACTAAATGTCGAAAATTTCATTTTCTGTACAAAGAAAGAAGATGGGATAGTCTATCTGATAAAACCTGGGAGAACAATACAGATGAAAGAACACAGGTCACAAAGTATTCAGGGAGGAGGTGCAGATTCCCGAAGGAAATGGTAATGTGCAGCTGCAATACCTGTGCACCTGCTCTTGGGTGCTGGGAGGCACTGGCTCCAGCCACAGCAGTTGTCTTTTCAAAATTTCTTTATTGGCACCTGACCTTTCAGTTTATCTCTTTAGCAAGAGTGACGTACTTCTTGAAGCCTGTATTGAGATGAAATCTCATTAACTTCATTTAGACTTTCTAGCATTTCTGCAGTCAGGTAACATAAACCTTCAACTGAGTAGAAAAACTTCATTTTTTTAATAGTTCAGACAGGAAGTTTAACTTGGCTGTTTAACTTGCCAGCTGAATTTTAGGTTTTGTCTCATACACTGCAGATCATTTTTTTCTGTTATGTGGATGGACTAACTTTGCTCCTAGCATAGGTTGTCCTATTATTAGAGATTGTACATACCTATGTTTTTCTGAAGAACACGATAAATTGTAAACTTTCTTAAGATTCCAATCTTGTGGTTATTTATAAAGGCTCATATTAAACTTAGCTATGCATATTAATGACAATGACAATGGTTTTAAAGAATCTGGAAAAATGTGTCATAAGGAGGTTGCCCGCAGAATCATTAAACATGAATCATCCTTGGGTGCCTACTCAAATGTAATTAGTGAAATGTAATTAGCATCTAATTATAATATCCTATATGAAAAATCTTGGCTGCCTTTTGCCATATTCTAGGCAAAATGTGGCAGGAAGCACCCCAAATCTTAAGACGGTCTTCCTTCAGCCAATGAAAGCACATTCTAGCCTTCACAAACAGGCTTACTTGCTTGGACTTAAAACTTAACTGTTTTCTTCTTATTGTCTGAGGAATCAATGGGTGACAGCAAGAATCCAAACTGGTTAAATAAATAATTACAGGAGTAAAGCAATAAGCACAGCCCTCACAATGAGGCAGTGACATGAAGTCAGCCAGTGAAATGGAGACCACCATGTAGGTGTCTCTGTGGACACAGATCACAATGATGTATTACTGCCAGGCAAAGGGAAGTCCTTTTTGCGGGGTAACTTAGTAAGTATAAATATACTAAGAATAAGATCCATCTAGTGAGCGCCAAAGTGTTTAAAATATAAATAAGATTCTTTGATGGCTCTGGGTAATTTTACCTAATAAATCCACCATGCTATTGATTTCTCACCTTGCTGGGACAGGCTGAAGGAATAAGAAATCAACTTACAGGTAGATTAGAAGAAATGGAAAAGGTGTGAAAATAAACAGAGACATGGTGGATAACAACGGGGAAAAGGAAAATACATAAAACCCTCCAACTTATTTGATTATTTTCATTAAACTGAAGACTTAAAGAATATAGTTTAATAAATATTTCCTACATTACATATAGGAAAACAGAGAGCATCCTTCTAAAATGAAAAAATAAATTATATTCTCAGATAATGAAGAACTGCAATTCCATTCAAATGAAAACAAAAATATTTTCCCATTAATTTGCATTTAAGTGTATAAATGTCTAGATTCACATTCATAGAATCTGGCTTATGACTTCGGTGCAAGTTCTCATTGCTGCTGGGCTGGGGATTTTGTTTGCTTGTTTGTTTGTTTGTTTGGAGGGGGCAGCATATTTAATTTGCTACAAGTAACAACTCTGAAAAAATGTGGGATAACAATAACAACGTTTATCATAGAATCATAGAATGGTTTAGGTTGGGACTACTTAAATTATACAGCTATCACTAAGTTAACATTGTGTGTACTTTATATTTTATTTACTTATAATTTATAAATGGTGTAATTTAGAAAAATGATCACTTTTTCTTATAAATTTAGGAACCAGTATAAACATAGAGTTTATCACTAATAGCTTAGGTTGCCTTTTTCTGAATAAAAGAGACTTTTTCGCTTAAAGACGAGTTAACAGAATTAGTACCAAATATCATGTAGTCTTTGTTAGATTAAAATCTTAACATAAAAAAATATGGTCTTGCCATCTTCTTCCTTTTGATTTGCTTACAAGTTTTAGAATGTTACTAAGCAATTTCATGAAGCATTGTAAAAATGGGTGGTTTGTATAATTTCTATTTTCCAAAGATAAGAAAGGGCAGTTGTTATGAAAAATAAAGCAACACTGACTCTTTTGTTATTTTAAATTGAATATATTGAACTACATTTAATTTGCATAGTTAAAACACTTTTTCTTATTACGATAATGAATAACAAGAAGCTGTGTAACATACTTCAATTATATCATGTACATGTAATTAAATCAACTCTGAGCATTTAAATTCAGGTGAAAGCTATTTGCTTTCAAAAGTAATAGTTAAACTGTCTGTCTGATAGTAAGCTTTGCAATCCTATGCAAATTTTAGACAATGCTACTTTCTGAATTATTTTCCAAATACCTTGTTTTCAGACTACTCTTTTCTTTGTAGGTAGTGTCTTCCTAAATTACCAAAAGGGCATAAAATAAATAAGGATGTGTGCGTCTTTAAGATTATTAGACGCAATCAGCTGTTCTATATTCTCAATGCCCACTCAAATGCAAACTTAAGGAATAGCACAAAGGCATTAGAACAAGCATGAGTCTGTTGTAGATATAGTATTGATACCATTCATGATACGTAAACTATCACTATGCAAGGATATGGTTGCCAAAGTCTAATTTCAGAAAAGTGTTATATGGTAAATAGAAAATGAAGGAAATCGGTTTCTTCTATTCTCCACGTCCCTTTTGATTATAAAAGATTTATTTATTTTACTTTTTTCACTGGAACTTATATTCAAATACAGAAACTACTGTAGCCTTTGTGGCCTAAAATGCTATACTACCAGAACCGTGGAAGCAGAATTTTAATGTCACTTCAAGATTTTATAGGAAATCTAGTGCTGTGTATTTTACTGACAATCCTGTGAGAAAAAAAACCTCTTCTCTTAGTCCAGTGCTTCCATTTCAAATCTGAGTTTGCCAGACTGGAAAGCTTTCAACATGCTTTAACAACTTGATGAAAATTCTGATATAATTTCTTCATGCATGGTCAAATTAAGTTTTGGGTGGATCTTCTTAAAAGGTGTATACAGGGTCAAGCCTGATGGTTACTGACACCGAGAGGAGAATGTTGCTGTGGTCTGAGTCCATAAGAGCTATGTAGTCATCCAGCTTCTGCCAATGTCCTCTGCTGAGGCACAGCTATTTCTGTATTTGTGTAGTGAAGGGGAGTGTTAGTGATACCACAAAGCACACTTCTTTTATGGGCAGCTGCCCCAAAAGACACATAGAAAAGAAAAATGAAAAGAGTCCATGGGTAAATACGGAACTTATCCTAGCAGCTAAGACACAGCACATCACGGACCTGGTGATTTTCTATTATGAAGTTTTCAAATAGTTACTGGTTTTTGGAAATAATGTAAAAGCCTTTTCTGAATGGGTGTGACATTTTCCATCACAAGTTTTCATAACTTCTGCATGTGTAAGTTTGAACAGCTCAGAAAATTTCTTCCTTTGATTTGGTAAAGAACACACTTTTGTAGTTTGCTTCTTCTGTGGTGAACCTGGATTAATCTTGAAGACGTTTTTTAGTTTTTCTTTAGGGTTTGATGCAAATGATAAATAAATAGCGGGTTTCCAATTGCACATATTAGATATGTTCTGGCATAATAACATTAGCCTGGAAAGTAATGTTATTAACATTACATAATGTCAGTATGTTTAAGGAGTGTGGTTCCAAGCTCCGGTGATTTTTCATTATTAACATTATGCTAAAATAATTGTCTCTGGTAGCAAATACTTCTCCATTCTGCAAATGTTTCTCTATATTTACCAAAATGAACAGCTCATAAATTGAATGGCACATCACCAGGAACCAGCTATAACCCAAATTGTTGTGTGCTGCTTGTTAATGCCACAATGCCTGAAGGAGAATTAAGAACCTCTGACAAGATTCTGCTTTGAGGACTTAAATACCAGTTTTTCTCACAGAATGCCACTGGCCCCTGATGGAGACTGTCATTCAATTCCTTGACCTCTTTGGAGAGTTAAGTCAGGAGATAAATTTCAATGATGCCACCACCTCAATCTTCTTGCCAACACTGAGAATCACCTCAGCTCTGAAATCTAGACTAAGGTCAAAAGAGAGGAAAATACTAAACTTTGTCTTTGAGCAGATCAGGTGTAATTCCCTGCAGCTACAATATCTGCATTTTCTAAGGATGATGTTATAGAACTGCTGTGCTTAATATTCAGTTTTAGCTATATCTTGAGTCCTGTGACACCCTGTGCACTCGATTCACTTGCACACCAGTCAGCTTGCCATAGAACTTTGAGTAAAAGAAAACAACAAACGAGCAAATATCTGCTGTGTTCACCCTTGGTCTATGACTCCTGATCTTAAGATAAACTACTGAAATGTGATCATGATCTAGTTCCCCCTTGCAAATCTTGCTCCAGAAGTGACAGAGTGAAAACAAGGTCCTGCTCAGTCCTGAAGAGATGAAAGACTAGATTCACTCATAACAGCTCACTGAAAGACAATGCATTCTTGGTTCAGAACTTTTCTGAGAATGAAAAGAAGGCAATGCCAACATAGCATTTAATCCTCCATTAGGAAATACTGTTCTGGACTAAATATCTTGAATTTTATTTTCCTATTATTAACATGAATCTCCAAAAGATTCAGATATTTTTCTGAATTGTTAGTCATATTATTTTCATACAATGTACTGAATATCTGAAAAAGAGGTTTCATGAAAATCAGCAGCAATAACAGATTTATATTAAAAATATGTTCATACAAAAAGAAAACAAAACAAGCAAGGAAACAGAATATTAATAACTCAAGAGGTTAAAACAGAGATTAAAACCAGAATGGAAGCTGACTGGATAAAAGAAATTCCCAAAGGTGAGTTCTAACTTCTTTACAAGAAGCTCTCCTATTTCAATTAGCTCGCTTTTAAGACCTGTTAAAATGTTTACATAGACTGGTTTTGGCCTACATTGTTTGAAGATCTAGCATTATCTTCGAAATTGATAAGGTTACTAAAAGAAGAGTGACACACAGCTAATATTTTTTGTACAGAAAGAGAAATTTCAATGAGTATTTAATAAACAGGATAATAATATGATAACCTCCTTGTGAAATCCTTAACCACTATGAATTTAAACCACATATTAGTTTATTCCATTTAAGCAAGTTATAAAAAAAAATTAAAATAAGCTGCAGGGGGGGGAAAAAAACATGGCATGAATTTACCCCTCTCTTACTCCAGATTATATGTTGTTGTATCACATGAAGTGGATGGATTTATCACTCACATTTCATCCAACTCCTGGATCTCAAGCATGATAATTTACTGCTGTTTTGGTTTTTTGAAAAAATAATATTTTATTACTGTCCTTATGGTAGGCTGTTACTGTTAAACCCCTCACCCCTAATCTGGTTGGTGCAATGTCTTCCTTAAAGTTATTTCCCACTTAATGACAATCAAGTCAAGTGCACTAACATATATAGGTTATTAGTTCTTTGGAACAAGAGCCATTATTTTTAATTTTTTATATAATGGTTTCCTAATCTTCCATATGATATTTGAAGACCACTCTTCAAACATCATTATGTTGCACTCGAAAATCTAAAAGATTTTTTGGTGTTCCCGAATTTGACCCTTTGCAAATAGTGTCTGTTTCCACTCCTTCCCTAGTCCTAGAATTTCAGTCCTAGGTGCAGCTAGGTAGAAGAATGATGAAACTCAGTTTCAAACTTCCCAAATCAAATAAGTTCACTTTAGTAGAAACTCCACAATAGTCACTCCTACTTAGGATTTTGTAAAATACATTAATTGTTCCATAAGATCTAAACATATTTCATATGGGCTGGAATGATAGCCAATTATAAACAATCTCATGAAAAACCCACTAATACCTGCTTTGTAACAAAAATGCTGATAGACTCATCAAGCTAAATGAAGACTCAACCTACATTTAAATACAAGTATGTCTGAGAATGATAAAAGTTTGTCATTAAAAAATAGTAACTGCTATCTTTATCTCACTCTTTTGTGTTGCAGATTTTATTTTTTATTTTGAACCAGCCCTTGAATATATTTTAAAGTTTTCCCGGCTTTTTAGAGTTGAACACAACCTTTCGGTCAAAGAAGTCAGTAGCTGACTTTACTGGGGTTTAGATTAGGCTTTGAATTCTAACATTCTCCCTGGTAAAGAGAACACAGGCATAGTCTTTAGAAAAATAACTGGCTAAAAACAAGCAATTAAAGGTAGTCATAACTTTTTTTTTTAAAAAGTGGTGTTGGTGGTTAGAGGAGAGGTAATTAGAAACGTGGTTATCTGTAATTAAAATGGTTATTTATATTGAAAAGTTGTTGCTATATTATCTACAACCATGTTACATGGTCTTGAAATGGGAAAAATATCCTATACGAGGTGGGGGCTGGAGAGGAGCAGGGGTCTGAATAAATACAGATTTCCAGTCTACAAACTGCCATGGATTTTGTAGATCAGAATATAGAAGCCTAGAAACCAAGTTAGAGCAATAAATTTTATCAAAAAAAAAAAATAGTTAAGGAACGTTGACTTTTTGTTGCTTCACAAACTTGGCATATTTGAGATTGTTTTCCTAATTACCTACTGAGTGATGCCAGCAAATAATTTCTAGCCATAAATCACTTGTAAGTAGCTCATTACAATTAGCTGATAGAACCCAAGATGTGCTAGTTGATTGTTATTGGATATGTAGCACTGTTGGTGATTACAGGACTTGAGAACTTCCCTATTTGTCTGTATCTTTCCAAATGGACAGAGCATATCATGGTTGTTTTCCACTAGAAAAAAATCATTGAGGCTCTTATGAAATTCATAATAAGGTCATAATAAGATTCCTAAAATTATGGAGGAATATCAGTCTTTTCGATCTTTCTGTAGAGTAAGGCTAGCTCAACAACCTACTCTGATTCAATCTAGCAACATTTTATGGGAATGTGAAGGAATCTGTATGTTGATCCTCCATCTTTTATATAGATACAGTCTTATGTGTATCTTTGGAAGGAGGCTTGGGGGGTTGAATCTGAACACATCTCAGGTATTATCAAAAATTTGAAATATGCATCCTTCTGGAAATATGTAACCGTGGCCTTTCAGAGCGATTCTGGGAGATGCCATCTATGAAGAATGAGAGAGCTTCAAAGAAGAATGGACGTCTTCTTCACCTTCTCTCCCACTTGTCAAGTAACTTCAGATTGCTAGGGCAATCACCAGGACATTTTGGTCCTTGAATTTAAATTAACCATGGGTCTTTTACGTGGTTAAGTACTTCCATGGTATTGTAGTATTTAAGAGGAGTGAACTGTTCCTCCGCTTTGGAACCCATTTGACTGCTAATCAAGCCTATTTATTGGTCTTTACAATGCACAGCTCCTTCCGGACTCATCCTTGGGCACTACTGAGCAAACTTTACTGTTTCACCCTTGCAGCTTTGGATCTGATCTTCTGGTTCAGCCAGCATGCGAGTCAGTGGAGTTCTACGTAACAGTATGTATACACTAGTGGTTTAGTTTAGATCAAGTATCTCTACTTACTCTGTTTTCTTTATATCGCAGAGAGATCTTGGAGCTAATAAACTAGATTATTTTAGAATAAAATACAACTGAAAAAGACATTCCAGAAATGCACTTGATCGACTGCAGGCACAAATTAGCATGCATTCTGTGGAACCGATTGGACTAGTGTTATTCTGGAGAAAAAACCCTGAAGTAGTGAGTACAACATAGATGTTGGGTCTTCAGTACCAATTGTTTTACACTATAGATTCCCTCTGGTTGTTTATAATCATTCCTTTCTATAGTAGCAATAATTTGAAACATCTACATGGATCTAGCTGGACTTCTGTTTGTTTTTTTTGATTTGGTCGTAGTTACAGCTTTTCACGGAATCACAGAATCACGAAATTGTCAGAGTTGAAAGGG
>VXAK01001329.1:0-10704 GCA_013399435.1 Arenaria interpres | reverse complement strand
TACTGGCCACACTCTTTCCTATGCAGCCCAGGATTCCATTGGCCCTCTTGGCAACAAGGGCATATTGCTGGCGCATGGAAAGTTTGCTATCCACTAGGACTCCCAGATCCTTCTCCTCAGTAGTGCTTCCCAGCAGATCCATCCCTAACCTGTATTGGTGCCTGGGGTTCTTCCTCCCCAGGTGCAGACCCTACATTTGTCCTTGTTGAACCTCATTAAGTTCTTCTCTGACTAGCTCTCCAGCCTGTTCAGGTCAGGCTGGATGGCGGCACAGCCCTCTGGAGTGTCAGCCAGCCCTCCTAATTTGGTATCATCTTTTGGCCTGTTTTCATCTGTTCTTGGTCCAAAGTCACAACTATTTACAGCACAAGTAGTGAATCTTCACTGTGTTTTTCCCTGCATCTACATCAGAACATCTCCAGTACCTCAAAAGCTCTGCATCTGATTAGACAGGAAAAGGGGGAGGAGAAGGTCTCAAAGCTGGTACCTCAGAGGACTAGCAGGGATCAGATGAGATTTCTGACACTCTTATAGGAAGCAGAAAGACCTTCTTTTTTTGTTCTTTAAGTGCCTAAAACTGGAAGAAAAACTCTCAAATTGATCAAAGGGAATCTGCTTGGAGTTCAGTAGGTGTGCACCTTTGGCTTTCTGAATCTCACTGGAATTCACCTCTGTCTTCTCATAAACCAAATTCAAGACAATGATTTGAATAATTCTAAACTTGCAGTTTCGTAGGCAGAATTGTCATTATTACTGGTGTTTGGTTTTACAGAGTGTTTCTAAGCGGAAAAAAAAGGTGGCTTTTTGCCAGCATTAATGAACCTTTGAAGAAAGCTCACGAGAAACAAGTGTTTTGGTGAAATTCAAGAGAGGCATAAATAAAAGAATGGCATGCCAGCATACTTGTACTCAGAAGAAGGTATTAACTGTTTTCTAAATCTAGAGAACATTTTCAGCTGGAATTGGAAATTTTTCCCACATTTTTTATTGATATGACAGTATTTTCTGGATTTTAAAGCAATATTTTAAGATAGAGTTAGTGAACAACGCCAGAGAAACAGATGATAACAACAAATGGAGGTGTGTGTGAGTGTTCATAGGAGGTTAACTGTCTCCATGCTCATTTTTCTGTCTATTTCACATTAACACAGAAACAAAAATGAAATTTAAAAACTTACCAAAATATATTCAAAATTCTTCTACAAATTGGTAAACACCAAGAACTGTAACAACAAGAGTTGTTAATGTATGCTGTTTAGGAAAACCAACATAAATGGATTAATTAGTTAGAATGAATTCCTGTTTACTATCAGAAAATAAACAGCAGGTTTTGTATTATTTTCTTAACTCCTGTGGCTGCTGTTGCATTTCTAAGAAAAGTAAATTTCAACTCTTCTATAGTTTTCCAGTGAACTGATCACAAACCTCCGTGTTTTTATGACTCAAAAAGGCAGGTGAAAGTTACTAGTGTTCGGATTACTTTAAACCCAAAGATGACCAGGAAAAAACAAAACAAAACAAAACAAAATCTCCAGGGGTGAAAAGGTGTTTAAGGTAAAAATAAAGAATTTTATTCAATCTTATGAGCCTGTATAAAACCCTGATGAATATCAAGCAGCTCTTACACTCCCAACAACTTGAAAAAGCCTAAAAAGATTGTCTTCCTGTTTTGTGGCAAAAAATTCACTTCACAGCTGTTGTCTATTACCTTAGAGACAATGCTAACAGTTGGGATACAATAAACCCCTGATGATAAAAGAGGGTAAGTGTTATCACATCTAACTATAATAGTGTGAATGGTCCAACTATAATAGAGCAAATGACCTGACAGCTCCTACCCACTGAGCATTACCGCCCATCACCACTTCACCAGCATCAGACCAAGGGACAAGAAAATTCTCATTCTGCATACAGTGCCCCTTGGGAAAAGCACAGTCCTATTAATTTACTGGTGGTAGTGAGAGAACAGTTGTCAAAGTGCCTGGAAGCAGACCAGCAGACTGTTGACTTAATTATGCTAGACAACAGAGCCAACATTTTAAAGCTGTGAAAGATGGCAATTTTTCACACTCTACCTTCCCCCATTTTTTCCCTGATAGCTAGACTTAACCAATTCAATATGAAATATTAAATATAGAAATTATCCTTGTGTCTCTTCCAAATGCATAATGAAATTATCTGTCACAACTAGAGTTAAGTCACTAAATAGTAACTTTTATGTTAGGATTCAATGTGCTATTGATCAAACTATTATTTCATAATAAGTTTAAAGAAATAATGTACAACATGGTCACTTTTTCGGTCATAACTTCTGAGTGTTAAGGTAATTCAGCTACAGATTGATAGATGCTGAGTAGAAAGTAAAATGCTCACACATTCTGATCTCATACATCTATATTGTCCGGGCTTTTCCTTGCACTTATGTAAATTTTCAACAATAACTTCTAATACGGGCTCTTAAGTTTGCACGTAAACAGATGACAGGTTCATTTTTTCCTCTGTAACTGGACCATATAAAGCTTCAGATTTTAAGTGCCTTCTGCTCAACAGGCTATGCTACCAGACCACACTTCAGATTTGTCTATAGTTGGCCTGAGATATTTTTTTTTTCTGCATAATGACTCATTTCAGTATTATGTTTTCGTGACTAAAGCATTTGTAAAACCCATCAAGTAAACTATAGTACACAATTATACTTTCCATCAGCATATCTTTTTTTTTTTTTTTTTACAAAAATATGTATCAGTACCTCAGTGCTATAGATAGCACTATAGATAGGGAAAGTAAAATTAGATTCCAATCTTGTAACTTATTCTGGTTCCATAAATCTATAGTAACCTGAACATAAATCCATTTGCAAGCATTTTGATCTGATATTTTGTTGATGAGATTTAAAAATGTACTGTTTATGCTATTTAAACTATTTCATAGTATTTGTATTACTTTTTTGAAGTATACTTTCAAATCAGATTTTTGGTGTAAACAATCACAGTAATGATTTTTTCCCCCATTTACACAAATGCATCTTTGTTTAAATTTAAGTATTTCCAAGAATCTTGACTTTGTTAAAGCTGTTGACTTGTATTCAGAACACTTCCAACACAAATTCAACTACTCAGACAAACATGAGTTTGTTTTTCAGGGTTTCTTCAGCTACAAACAGTATTCTGATACACTGGAATTTAAAATACATGTTTAATGATTTCATATCAAGGTACAGAAACAGAGGACTACTGGGTCAAAGAAGGAGGTTCCGACTGCCATTTGCCCTGTTATGTTTCTGCTGATTCCAGCTAAAGCTGGAGGTAGATTTTATCATAAAGATTTCATTTCATTATACACCTTGTCCACCTTTGAAGCAAGAAACAAGTGGGCAACCAATGGACAGCATTTTCACTATGCTGAGTTCTGCTTATAAATAACCTGTTTCAGGCAAATCCTAACACTGTGTTCCTGTATCTAAAATAATGATACTTCATGAATTTTGGCTCAGAGGTGGCACTCAAATCCACAACAGTCAAAACACAGATGTCCTTATAAAAGTATAGAGAACAGGATTTATTCAATTCCAGTGGTGATGTTTTGATGAGGTCTATAAAGAAAATAATAAGACTTAGAAATCAATAGAATTTTAATTCACATTGGTTAGTAAATGGTGTTCACCACCTAAGACAACTAGACTGTTCAAGTCTACTATGTAGTTGAAACATATGATTCAGTGCTCTTTAGCATTGCTTTCTGAATTCTGCTCTCTCATCCCAGTTTTAACTGTTACTTTAGAAAAGATATGCTTGAATCAATGTGGATTTTTGATACCCTACTCTAAACATGTTTCATTTTAAAATGGATAGGAAATATTTTAAATACTGACTTGTACTGTGCTTTAAAGGGATCCGTAACTGATTTAACTCTGCATAAAATTTGAAAGCAAATAAAATACTTCTATTGACCAGTATTATTAATTCTTCTTGGGGAAGATATCTGTCCTTGAATAAGTAGCTTTGATTTCTCCCAGAACACTATATTTTATGTATTAACCATGTATTTAAAACATCAATCTCTGTTGCTATGGAATTTATTTCCCTGCTGGATCAAGCACAAGAAGAAAGCTTAATTTATATGTGTGGATCTGAAATATAGAAAAATGATACATGCTATGTATGGAAAACAAATGGGGGAAAAAAAATCTGAAGGACTAAGAACATTTCTTGGAATACAAAAAAAAATATGCAGAACCAAATTCTCCAAAAATCTTAACAGCTTCTGAGAAACATTTGTAAGTCATCCATTTATATTGAAAAATCCTGATTCATGCATGTTTAAGCCATGAGTTTTGGTACTATGTTTGCCTGGTATCTTTTTCTTTCACAAAATTCCAAGGGAATTAAAACTGTAATTAACATTTAGCTGTTATTCTTCCAATGAAAGCCAAAAAAGGGACAAAACGACAAAGTTGTATGTCATAAATAAAATGCAACAGCATAGATTCCATTTCACACCTCCACCTCATTAATAGTCACATTAATGACATGAAAAAGATATGAGAGTTAAATAGGAGAGCTTGACTATGTAATTCTTTAATTTTTTTTTCCTTGAAATTTCAAGTCATTATTGGGAATACAAACCTTGCAAAGTTAAATGGTTAGAAGTGGTGTTTGATTTGCATATGTCTGTGAATGTGACAGCAGATAATTGTGAAATAGTACAAAACAGGAAATAAAACAGGGAAGTTGCAGTGAAATAGGTATCAAGAAATGTAATAAACTTTCAATAATTAAATTAGTTAAATTTAATAAAGACTGAGATTTATATCTAATGAGGCTTGTAATTATTTCTGGTGGATGAAGAATAGAAAGAAGAAAGATAAACTGTTTATTTGAAAATAAAATAAGTTAATTATATTTGGTGTATGGCTTGAGGTTCCTGGAAAGCTGCAGGTGCATGTGATAACAATGTTAAGACATCTGTTAAGATGCATGCTAGGAATTTTACTAGAAGGAGTAGCAGGAGTAGATAACAGCAAAAGGGTCTGAAGAAACATCATAAATAATCATAAATTGTAATTCTAAATAAGTGAAAAAAGAGAATTCTTCCTGTTTGTGTGGTTTTGCCTGACATTTGTTTTAATCATGTCTTCTTTTTTTTAAATAAATGAGGGGTTTGCGTTCACTGTTTGTTGTGTTACTTTTACTGGATGCTTATGTTGCAACAGAGATAGATACCTTTCTTTCCTTTTTTTCCCCTTCACATGATTTTACCAAGAAGAAAACTTTTGCAGTCAGTCACTTAGTGTTTTGTCAGCTCATATCCAGATTATTACCATGTTATTTTGGTATCCTGGTGTAGCATGGGGCTGTAAGTAAGCATCAGCCAGTGCTTTCATCTCCATGGTGGAACTCTTTCCCACACAAAGGTTTGGCACAGAGATTAGGCAGCATCTTAATTTGTTTAACTATATTCTGAGGATTTGGAGAGGTTTTACATGTTTTATAAAGCCAGTACTGGCTGTCTGCACAGGAAGGAACTTCACAAGGAAACCATCTGACATCTGTGCTCCAGAAATTACAGTGCATCATTCAGAATGCTATTTTTGCTCTTTAAAACATGTCATGTTTAGTTGCTGTACATTTTCAAGTCTCTCTTTCCTGTTGCCTGTGAGCCTGAGAAAACCTGAGAACTAGGATGTTGGTGCTGACAGTACCTGATATAGTCTATAGGGCACAGGAAATAACAACTATGTATGCATATTTTTAAAAGCTTGCTTTCTAGAAGAAGTGTGCAGTAGAGGGTTAGGGGATAAGCAGAATACTAAGGGTTTAGAAATCAGTGAGGAGCACCACTCTCAAGCTGAAGGAAATCCTAAAGGTGCAGGAGCAGGCTGTCTCCATGTGCCGAAAGATGAGCTGACAGGGAAGAAGACCAGCCCTGCTGAACAGAGAGGTTTGGCTGGAACTCAGGGGAAAAAGGAGAGTTTATGACTTTTGGAAGAAGAGGCATGCAACTCAGGAGGACTACAAGGATGTCGTGAGGTTATGCAGAGAGAAAATTAGAAGGGCCAAAGCCCAACTAGAATTTAATCTGGCCACTGCTGCAAAAGACAATTAAAAGTTTCTACCAATACATTACCAACAAAAGGAGAGCCAAGAAGAATCCCCATCCTCTGTTGGATGCAGAGGGAAACATAGTAACAAAGGATAATGAAAAGACTGAGATACTTCATGCCTTCTTTGCCTCAGTCTTTAGTAGTATGACCAGTTCTCAGGGTATCCAGCCCTCTGATGTGGAAGACAGGGAGCAAAATGAAGCCCCCATAATCCAAGGGGAAATGGTTAGCAGCCTGCTATGGCACTTAGACATACACAAGTTTATGGGGCCAGATGACATCCACTCAAGGGTACTGAGAGGGCTGGCAGAAGTGCTCACCAAACCACTTTCCATCATGTATCAGCAGTCCTGACTAACTGTGGAGGTCCTAGTTGATTGGAGGTTAGGAAACGTGACATCCATCCACAAGAAGAACCAGAAGGAAGATTTGGAGAACTACAGGCCTGTCAGTCTGACCTGAGTGCTGGGGAAGGTTGTGGAGCACCTCGAGCACTGTCAGGCAGCATGTACGGGACAACCAGGCAACCAGGCCCAGTCAGCATGTGTTTGTGAAAGGCAAGTACTGCTTGATTAACCTGTTCTCCTTCTATTACAAGTTGTCCCACTTAGTGGATGAGGGAACGTCTGTGAGTGTTGTCTACCTGGACTTAAGTAAAACCTGTGCCACAGTTTCCCACAGCATTCTCCTGGAGAAATTGGTTGCCCATGGCTTGGATGGGCATACTCTTCACTGGGTGAAAAACTGGCTGAAGAGCCAGGACCAAACAGCTATTGTGAATAGAGTTAAATCCAGTTGGCAGCTAGTCACAAGTGGTGTTCTCCAGGGCTCAGTATTATGACCAGTTCTGTTTAATATCTTTGTCAACAGTCTGGACAAGGGGATGAGTGCACCTTCAGTAAGTTTGCAAATGAAACCAAGTTGGGTTGGAGTGTTGATCTGCTTGAGGGTAGGAAGGCTCTACAGAGGGATCTGGACAGGCTGGATTGATGGACTGTGACTTCTCGGACCAGATATATGACCATAGTTTAACCCGCCATTAAGCCCCTTTTTCATTGGCTGGTCATTCCACATGAGGTTGAGCATTCATTTTTTAGGAACGACAATGGGACACCTTCAGAAATCTGTGCATGTTTCCTAATTCTGTCTGAAGCATGAATGAGAGGAGGCAAATTTGAGTCTGTCCAGTCCAATCTAATTATTGAGAGATGCTACTAGCTGCTTCCGTTACAGCGTTAAAAACACATACTAAGGACTCTAATAAAACTAAAAAGAATAATACTTCTAATTCTAAATAGTCTGGCACTGGAATAGAATGTAATTGCCCAATTATATAGTCTTTATAAATCTTATTACTTCTTTTTCTTTCTGCAGAATACACTGGTAGTAAGTTCTGAAGTTTTTTATTGTCTTTTTTCCGGCAATGGAAAAGGAATTCTTGCTAACCGTCAGTTAAGCAGCAAAAGGTTTGCTGTTGTGCTGTTAAAGCAGATCTATATCTTCTTTTTTAACTAAGACAAAATATACAGTTTTTGATAAAGGTAAAATATTCACAACTGCAAGTGTTAAACAGCAAACCTGAATCAGGTATATCATTGAGTAAACTGTTAGTTTTCCTAGTTTCTTTTTACTTTTCTGATCCTGGCAGCTTCAGAATATTAATTTAGTAAGAGCTGTAGAACTGAACATGAAATGTGAATTTCATGAATAGCACTCTCAGTGGAAATTTACTATATTTCACTTAATTGGAAATTATAAGAAGAGATTAAGAAGCTAGAAGAAACTTCATGTAACTTATACTGATGTCCAAAGCAAGATCCATTATTCTGAATTTAAAGCCTCTAAATCAGTATTTTCCCAGAGGATTCCTTTAACTGAAGTTCAAATGGCTGTGAATGGATGTCCTGTGGGACCAATCAGACCATGCAGACAGACTTTTCATTTATTTTGATTAACAGTCATTATTGTTAATGTTTTTGGAAATAAAGTAAACAAAAGTGCTATGCCAACTCTCACAATCTTTTCGCTAGTTACATGATATGTGATGGTTTGTTAATAGTTCTTAGACTCTTAACTAGTTCCTAGAGTCACACGACTATACCAGACTTTAACTAAAAATAAGTACATTTCTACTCCCCATTGTTGCCAGAATGCTTGAAAATACGACTCTTTAAGGATTAACATCAAAAAGACAACTACCTTAAATACAGCATTTTTTTTAAATAAAACAACCTGATGCTGAAGTGATGATTAATGTTTAGGACTGTTAATGCCTCATTATTAAAAACAAACAAAGATAACCTGTGAAATGGGCTTAAGTGAGCAGTGAAACACATAGAAAAGGGTCTGCAACTAGCTTTGTTACTGAGACTTTGGCCAATGCAATAGTATTGTAGCTGCCCAGCATATTGTCCTGCTAATTTGTAACCTCCACCCAATGTTTTTAAAACTCTTGTACCACCTTCGTGATTCTAGTGTCCCATGTGAAGTACTTGATCTCACATAGATCTGAACCACTCTCCTCTAACCCTCCTTCTTCTAATTATTCTTGTTGTTGTTACTATTATTGTTATTATTATTATCCTTCTTCTACTTCTTCCTATCATTAAAATTCAGGTATTATTTTAAAGAATTTTTTTAATCTAAATTGGTATGGAATTAAAAAAAAAAACACACTGACTTCAAATACCAGTTGGCCTACAAACTTCCATGGTAGGGTAAAAAATATCTTTTTAAAGAGATTTTTTCAGCCTACATTTATTGTTTATTATCTTTGGTTCATTGTTTATTATTTCAGGTATTTTTGTGTGGCATCTTGTACTCTGCTCAAGATGTGTTTTCACTAGTAAAATATTAATGGGTGATCAACATACCTATAGATAAGAAGAGACTGCTGCACATTAAATAATTACTCATGATGGAGACTGTCTGGAGACAAATTGCAGCTTTGGAGAAAACAACCTCTCAGTGTTGAGACTGTATAGACCTATTTGACAGAGAGGTTATTTTGAAGCTCAATCTCTTTGTCCTTCCTATCCTTAAGAAGAAGTTGTGACTAGTGTTCAAACAAAAGTAACTATTATATCTTGGAGAATTTACTTCCTGTCACAAGAGATACTTGCTATTTAAAATATTTCAGATATTTTTGCTTAGTTGGTTCAGAATGAAGATCATTTGTGTTAATTTTTAATGACCTTCCATACTCTTTACCTATCAGTGTGGTTGATGACTAAGCAAATAAGAAGATCACAGTAATTTATTACTAATTTAATCTGCAGGGAGAGTGATTGAAGGTGTGACATACTGAGATACATTAAGTCTTGTGTGTTGTGCATTTGTTGCAGCCTGGCATCTCTGAAGCAACACTGACACCAGACATAATCTCAAACACAAATGTTGTTGGTACTCAGTTTCTTACTGTAAAGAATTGATATATCCAAGCCAATTAGTCAATTCTACCACCATTTTTTGTGTTGATGTTTCTTAGATTCTTGATCTGACCAGCTGAACAAGTGCAGGAAGTCATAAGCTATCTAAAAACAATTATTGATGTTTACATTTTTACAATGAAAATGTATAGTTAAAACTATTAAATATAATGTATATATGTAGAAATATTACTGACACTACAACAACCAAGCTTAGAATGAGCAGGACTTTCTGGATCCCAGAAGAAGACCCATTATCTATATTTAATAGAGACTTGGTGATTCAGATCAGAAATTAAAAAAGGCCAGGCTGACAATTGTTTCTAAAAAGAGCAATAGGTAGTCAAGAGTGTGCCAACAGATCAGCGTGTTTTAACAATCACGTGTTGCATAGTAAAATAATTTGTACGTTTAAAATCTTTATGAGTTCCATTTCTCCTTACAGATCATCGTTGCATTCCAAAACTGAGAAGATAATCATACTTCATCAGGAGATATTTCAAACTTGAGTCCACGAAAATGAGTTATCCTGTCAAGTGCAGATGGTACAGTAGGAAATAAAGGCAGTCATTTCACCTAGATGGGTAGAGGAATTACTACCTCAAAGCTCACATGCTTTCAAAGAAAGAAGAAAAATTTAAGGAATGACAAACAAAAAACTGATCCACATGATCAGAAATTTATTTTCCCCTTTTTAGCATTTATTGAGAGAGTTCAACCAAACTATAGGTAATCAGAGTTCCAGATTCTCAAGTAGGATTTTATAACATGTAGTGGGGAGTTGGACTAGATGATGTCTAGAGGTCCCTTCCAACTCTGACAAATCCGTGATTCCGTGATACTCACCTTAACAGCAGAGGAAATATTTCAGAAAATATGGCCTGTAATCAAGACTGATATATAGATGGCACAATACCTCAGACGGTAACTACAGCTTTCAACATTTTAAGCATAGGAACATAGTGATATTTGTAATTTTTACAGGACACTTTCTGGAGTAACAGCTGAAGGCCAGGATAGAGTAGGACAGCTGAATTAGTTCTAGAATCGTGTGGGCAACTGGATCAAACCTTATTTGATATAGAGACGCCAACATCACAAATAAATAAATCTAGGTGTCTGAATCTGCATCTGGTTCTGCATTGCTAAAACAACGTACACAGTGTGATATGG
>VXAK01001327.1:0-23457 GCA_013399435.1 Arenaria interpres | reverse complement strand
TGATGGACTACTTTAGAAAGTCTTCTATCTCATTGAGCCTCTTATGATTTGAGATCCTTTTTCAATAAGCCATTAGCTCTTTCTACCATCCCATTTGATTGAATTTAGTATGGGGTGTGGAATACCCATTTAATTCCTTGTTGTTTTGCCCAATTTTGTACTTCATTACATGAAACTGCCACAAACCTGTGGCCAGTTCTCTGAAGAGAGCAAAGAGAACTTGTGCTTCTCTCATCACTCTGGGAAACAAGTGGATTGTGAGAAGTGAAGAAGAGAAAAATATCCTTAGGGTCAATTTTTGGAGACTTTTTGACTTTCTCAGTTGTTGGTAGAACCTTTCATAAAATTTGCAGGTTTGTGCAATTTTTCATGTGTTCTACTAAGCAATTTATGATGGACTTCTATCAATAATAGAAAAATACCTCAAAATTTTACAAGGAAGAAAATAAAAAATATATTAACTTTGGTGGCAGCACAGAGCAGATGAGATACTAAGAACACTATAGAAGTGTAACTGTACCTAAAAAGTCTTCTGTCTCTGGGTATGATGGCTCCTTTTTAAAAATGCAGACTAGTCAATATACATCTTCAGAAAAAGAAAAAAAAGTAGTGCTATCACTCCCTCAAATCTAGAACCCATAGGAAGTACCTTGGTTATATGGTTCTGTAGCATCCCTTACAGAGAAACAACACTTCTCATTGTCATTCTCTCAAATACAAAGGACAGCTATTACAGCACAACCTGGTCTGATAAGAAAAAAGTGCAAGGGTCTTACAGACTCCTAAACATTGCTTTGAGGTTCTCATAGTACAGGAAATTTAGACCTCTTCAGGCCTTAAGCTTTAATAAAATATATACAGCTAAGTTGCCTACTTTTAATCAGTTATGCTTGAAGATTGCCAGGTGCAAACATGACTTTTTTTTCATAGGATCACAAAATGACTTGGGCTGGAAGGGACATTTAAAAGTTATCTAGTCCACACCCCCTGCAACAAGCAGGGACACCTTCAACTAGATCAGGCTTTTCAGAGCCCCGTCCAACCTGGCCTTAGGGTTTCCAGGGATGGGGCATCTACCACCAAGAGAGATGGTAGATGAGTCGGTTTTTCACAATGAATGAGGGCAAATTCAGAATTTGAACCTGAAAGCAGTGGCAGCTCCACATAGGTTTCATGAAGCTGTAGCAGTGATTAAGTCCTTTCAAAAATTCCTACATGCTTCTTCAGCCCCGTGGTCAGAAGCTGTATGGCTTTGGTGAAATGAACCACTGTGCTATTTTCTCAGCATCGTATTTAGAGATTGCCTTGATATGTGTCCCTATATACCTGTATATATATAGAGAAGGATGCATGCGTGCATATGCTTACATCACACGCACACAGAGCTCTCTCAAGTCATTACAAGGCTCTTGTCTTAATGACTACATTATTATAATTGGCTGTGCTGCAGAGATTTCATATATAAACTGAAGGAGAGGGAAGACTGCAAGAGAGTGAGGGTTTAGGACAGAAGGAGTAGCTAATAAAGCTTCTCTTAGGACATAAAGATGGTGTAAGTTTAGACTCAAGGCCTATAACCTATTCTCCTGCAGCACTGACTAAGCAGAAAAAAATCAGATGTTGAAGATAGAGAGAATATGAGATACATAGGAGACTGATTTTAGAGACCTGTGTGTTTCTTGGAGGTTCTGAGGTTACTTGAAGGTGCAGAACCTCCCTTTTCCGGCAAAGAAAACTCTCTCTATCAGACTCTCTGCCTTTTGTTCTGAAAGGATGGGGACATGAAGAGATGGATGCTATTGCACAAGTGCAAGAGACACCAGAGAGGCCCAACAGCTTTGTGTTATGCCACTTATGTGAAATGCCACTCTGCTCCCCATCTCTGTTTCCCCATCAGGAAGCCTGGCAAAGTATGCAGGGAGTTAGGACCCATGGAGATGTTTTCCCACCATTGCGGCAGGTACAGTTAGAGGGATGAGGAGTGGGAGATAATGAGGTGGGAGAGGAGAAAATCTGGGGTGGTTAACAGGAAAGCTACAGGCTGAGAGTGAAAGATTCAGGGGCAGCAGAGATAAGTTGCATACGCCTGGGAAAGCAGACATGGCATAGCAAGTAGACCTCCTTGCTGGGAGTAAGCAATTGCCAACTGGTTGCCTGAAGGACAAATAATTACCTTTGAATTTTGAGGCTATGAAAAGACCGGAAATTCCTCATCAGTAGGTTACCTCTAATTCTATGCAATTTGTTCTGTGCTGTGTTTTCCAGCAGGAGCTCCTGACTGATGGCCAACATCTTGGTCTTGTTGTTTGGAAGTGCTCCTTAACACCAAGTTATCACAAGTGACGTATACACGTTATGAGTGCAGGGGAGGGACCCAGGAATCAGGAAGGATTTAGTCTTTATTTCAGGTCTCACAGTTTTTGGTGATTAGTAATACAGGGTAAAACTACGAAAAAGTAAATATTTGCCTTGAGCCAAACAGAAAAATTCCAACTCAAGTAAAATTCCAGGTCAAAGAAATATAGTGAGAGAGCCAGCATGTTCTGAGTTTGATTCAGAAAAAAACATCGGCACAAATTTTTTCAATATTTGTCTGAATATAAGAAAATATTTTAATATGTTGAAAAAGCTTCTGTCATTTGTCCTAGTGATGAGTCAGTGTTTCACTGCAATGTCTAATTGTGAAAACAGAGCTGTGTGATGCATGCTCCTTTCTCCTCAACTGTGAGTCAGTCAGAGGGAGATAGACAGATCACACAGTCACATCAGCAGACAAAAATTCAACTAACACAGGAAACAAACACATCTGTGCCTCTCCGAAATGAAAATGCCAGCAAATGCCATCAATATGCACTAAATTCCCAGCAGGAAACCCCCAGACATGGAGGGTCAGAGGCTGCTGCCACCTCCCTGTTGCAGAGGAATGCTGCACTTCACAGTGGCACTGTGTTTCGCTGTGGTCAAGCAGGAAACCCGGTAAAGCTGGAGGGTTTGTTGCAGGATGGCCCTCGGCAGCAGTGCCCTCGCACCTCTCCAGACCAGAGACCAAAATCTTGTATCAGGATAACTTCCGTTTCATTTTTCACCTCCTGTTAGGGGTCCCTGGGCATGCTTTTTAAATAGTGGCGTTGCAGTTTTCTGGACTCTGAGTTGAAATATTATTTTTTTTTTAAATTATGTTCTAAACAATAAATTCTTTGCAAATGCCTACAGCTGTTGAGTAATTTCAAAATGCATCAAACTATTTGTGCGACACAACCTGCCTTGAGAGTGTCTCCTTTTTGATGCTTTAGAAGAACAATTCCTCTTAAGGAAGGCGGTGATAAGAAATGTGGTTTTGGCATTTTTTTTCCACATGCTGTGAAGGTAACCCCTTCGTGATTTCATGCACAATATAGTCCTGTAGCATCAGCCTTAAATCTACAGTGACATTTTCTGGCTTTTGTATCATAAGCAAAGGTTTAATTTATTTGATTTGTGACCTGGTGGCCCAGGACACTTAAGCTTTCTTCATTATACGACAGAGTTATTTTTTCCCCCCAGAACAGGCCTTTTCCTTTCTTGATTACGTTTTCTTAGAATATTAATATGCAAAGAAGATTTGATGATTTTTCCTCTCTTGAATGAGCTGCTATAACCAATTACGTCTAACATTACCCCTGTAAGTGTCTCTGAGAAACAATTATGGAAGTCCATAAAAAAATTCATTATGCACGTTACATAAGAGACAAGGAGTAGAAGACTAAATGTGAGAACTTGCTGGAGTTGTTGTCTGGGACAGACAAAGAAAACTTTGTCAAATTTGTCAACAAGAAAATAAAGCATAAGCATGTATGCATTTGCATAAGCATTTCTGCAATGGAAAATAACTTAGTTGATAGAAAGTTGATAGTCATTAGGTAAATGCTGAGACTTTAAGGCATTGCCCATGTGATGACACTAAACACTTTTAAGCTCCACTAAAAAGTATCAATGACTGTTAGGGACAATAATACATATCTAAAAACATGTGAACACAAGCAATGAAACATAAGGTTTTGCAGACCTTTCTAGACCATCAGATTGCACTTATAATTAGACCGTGTGTTATACAGTTGTGTAGGACACTGAACACGGCCTAACCATGGGGAGGGTCTGTTTACAAAGGCCTGCAGTGACAGGACAAGGGGCAATGGTTTTAAGTTGGAGAAGGGGAGATTTAGATTGGATATTAGGAAAAAATTCTTTACCATGAGGGTGGTGGAGCACTGGAACAGATTGCCCAGGGAGGTGGTTGAGGCCCCTTCCCTTGAGATATTCAAGGTGAAGCTCGACGAAGCCCTGGGCAACCTGGTCTAGTTGGGGGTGTCCCTGCTGACTGCGGGGAGGTCGGACTAGATGACCTTTGGAGGTCCCTTCCGGCCTGGACCAATCTATGAATCTATGAATCTATGGCGCTGTGTCGTTCTTCGGTGGAGCAATTTCTGTGAATAATAGTAGCTCATGCAGGTCTTCTGGCAGACTGCCTCCAATACCACCAGAAATCATAACCCCTTCAGGTAGCTCCGTATGACACCACACCCCTACGGATCAGGCTGAAGGTTACTTCGTAACAGTGTTGGTAAGAAAGAGTTTGCATACTTTAAAAACAGTACAAATGGGAGGCCGGACAGGCTGTGGGCAGAGAGAAGCACATCGCCCTAGTCTCAAGTGTCAGATAAAACAGTACTGATGCCTCCAGCTGTGTGAGAAAAAAGGCACTGAGGAGAGCAGCAGCAGATAGTCTGAGTGGGTTTTCAGCTGTGTTAATTTAAGATGAGGGCTGATTATCTACAGCAAGCTGTCAGAGAAACGGGACTAGAGTTTAGCCGGGATCAAAACGCACTGGAAGCAGAAAGTCAATCTCTGAGCTGTCAGTGCACAGACGGGAGGTGAGTTTGTGCTAACAGGTAAGATACAGTTCAAAGAGAGAAGACAAGAGAACATCAGATGAGCTTCTGCAGGGAGGAAGGATATTATCTTCCAAGGAAGACTGCATGTCAATATGGGCAAATTAAAATTCTTTGTTTGATAATACACAGCACTAAACAAGGTGCCTTTGTGTATCATTGCATTTTCTGTGGAGGCACTTCCTGGAAATGATAACAGGAGTCAGAACAAGGAAGTATTAGTGTTGTTTACAGCAAAAAAAGGGTTCTTGCAACTTCCTACTATGCATCATTTCTGCATAGCAGATTTTGAACATCCTGAATCATATTTGGCTAGTGTATGATATCTCAAACACAAGAAACTTGTGTTTTTTCTGTTGTGGTGGTTCTTAGGGGAATATTTTTCTCAATAATCTGGTTAATCTGATTTAATGACACTTTATTGCAGACTAAATATCTTGGATGTAGTTCTTGCTGACAGTTATATTGCATAAGAATGATGAATGTTAAGTGCCATTTTTTTCTCTTGGATTCCTTGATCTCAAATTCTCCCCAGCTCGACTACTGTTCATGTGTTTCAGACGTTCATGGGGAGTCAGACTTTTCCCAGTAGTGCCCACTGACAGGATAAGAGGCAATAGGCAAAAATTGAAACATACGCTATTCCATCTGAACACACAAACCTCACTTTTTCACTGTGAGGGTGGTCAAAAACTAGCGCAGGTTTCCCAGAGAGATTATGGAGTCTCCATTCACAGAGATATTCAAAACCCTACTGGACGTGACCACAGGCAACCTGCTCTAGGTGATGCTGCTTGAGCATGGGATAGGAGTATAAGATCCCAAGAAGTTGCTTCCAGCCTAAGCCATCCTGTGAATCTGTGAGATTTCATTTGAAACCTTGCTACAACGCTGTAACATACTGAGTTCTACACTTACCCCCGCATCTTTAGTATCTCAGGAAGAGTGAGAAACTTCTAGAGACATATCTTGATATAATGTCGGGAAAGCCATTCTGTATGACTTATTTTTTGGGTAATGTCCTTTGAGTTGTTTTCCTCCACATTTGGAAGATTTGGAAGATACTGTCAGATAGCTGAAGTCCCACTGGTATCTAAGTTGCCTGGTCAACATTAGATGTGTGGTAATCTTCCCTCGTAGGGACTAGATCTCTTGTGACATCAGTAGGTGGCAATTTACTGAATATACTGAATAAGTTGTCATTTCACTGGGTTTGTTCAATTCTAGGTCTAGTCCTGTTCTTTCTTTCCACAGATATCAGAAGATTCAGGTTATTATCTGCAGAGGTTTTGCTTTTGGAGCAACGTAAGCTTTGATTTCACTTGGGCATACTTCCCTCTAGAATAAGATGCAAACTTGACCCCTCACCTTTAGTTAATATCTCATAAATTTTAATTACTATTTATTTATTAACTCTGAGAGCTTTTGTATTTGTTCTTTTCAGTGAAAGGCATGTTCTGCTGCTGATTTGGAATGTGAAAACAGATATGTTTCCTCCCCTGCTCTTTTTTTTTTTTTTTTTAATTTTTAGCTTCTGCATTTACCACTCTGCAGGAGCTGACTCATTGCTGGGTACCTTTCGGTGCATGATTGTTCACAGGCCATGCATATTTCAGGCTTTCTTCCTACCTTCAAATTTCCTTTCTCTCCAGCACCTTCTGAAAATCAAATTCTTGCCATTCTGATGTGTTACTCTAGGTATAACCATTTGGTTCTGCATCCTCTACCTGGAAGTCATGTACTGGTTAGGTAGCCCTGGCTGAAGAACCATGCCCATCTCACAAAAATTAGGTAATAGAATAGACTGGGAAAAATGGAGACCCTCACACAAAGTACTGAACTGCTCAACCAAGTCTAACCAATATCTGCAAGTGCAGGGATTAGGACATTGCTTTGCCATGCTGTGAGTGTTGAGGCAGACAGATGACAAAGAGAACATCGGTAGAACTTCTTAAACAGAGAACGGGCTGCCATGGGAGACAGAGGATTGCTGAGTAAACAAAATGCCCGTTCTGCTGTCCTACCACCTTCTGGGAAAGTTGGGCTTGTGTATATTGTGAATAAAAAATGCAAGGCCATGCAGAGGAGACCATGTGTTACACCACTGATTTTCTCTTCCAGTGCAAATCACCCTGCAAGGTCCCCAGAACTAGGCTAAACTTTTTAGGGTCACACTTTGGCTTTGCAGAAATTTTTATGCCTTGTAGTATCTAGTATTTTATTAAATTCTACCATACTGATACATCAGCCTTTCTAAATAATGTCTCAGATCTTTTAAATAAGTCTCCAGACAGAGAGCATAGGATACAAGATGGCACATTACCATGGCACCGTTCTCACTTTAAAGCTACCAAGGCTGGATTCAGCCCTTTTGAGACATCAGACTGAGGTGCTTGAGCACAGTGCCCTCTCCCCACAGAATCACTCCAGATAAGCAGAGTGAAACATTCCTCGGTGTGACCAGTACCTCTGGTGACCCTCTACTCCAGAATGTTCTATGACTTGATTAGCAGCAAGATAAGAGTGTGAGCTGATTGCTAAATGTTCTTGTATCTATTTTCTGTAGTATGGTTTCATATATTTTTTTAAAAAAAGATATTCAGTGAAACTTGAATTGGAAATTTCTCTCACTTACCTTGGACTCCTTAGCCCTTTGGAAACTGACTGCTAGTATCTGAAAAGTCCTGAATGCACAATTAGGATTACACAATGCAGAACGTTTTAAGAAAGGACACGTTGAGCTATTAATGTGTATGAGAGTGCTTGACACCTTCATCTTCTTCAGAAGATGAAGAATAAACAAGAGACATGGGGTGAAGGGAACCAGAGCCCTGAGCTTGCAGGACTTTCAGCAATTGCTTTCACAAGCAATATTATTCATGGTCACAGGTACAATTTACTCCACCACCATGGCTGGCCACATGGACTGAGACCCTTCATGAAGCTGGACTACATTACCTACAGAAATTATTTGACTCTGAAGTCATGGCTCAGGCCTAAACATGAAATGATCCTGCCGTTCAGTAGCTATGAGAACTGAGGACGAACTTCTGCTGATGCCTTCTACTTTTGTGTCTCCATGTTTTCTAAATACTATGCACGTGTTTGTTTTTCTTTCTGTGCATGGGTTTAGTTGTGGGGGTTTTATGCATGTTTTTGGGTTGTTTTTTTGTAGGGGGGAAGTGTGGTTGTGGGTTTTTTTGTGTTGTTTTTTTTTTTTTTTTAATTAAGTAATGACAAATAGATAGTATAATTTTGTATTCATTCCATTTATTGTTCCATTTACCTTAAGATACAATTTTTTTTTGCTGTATCACATGAGTATAATACAAGCTTTTCAGCATGAGAGTGGCTGAACACTGGATCAGGTGGTCCAGACACTGCAAAACCTCCATCCCTGTGAATTTTCAAAATTCACCAGGGCTAAGCCCTGAGCAACCTTGTCTGACTTGCAAGTTAATGGGCCTTCGTGGCCTCCAGAGGTCCTTTTTACCTTATTCTTTCTCTGAGTCTGTGCTCTCAAGCTGTTCTCTGTAGACATGAGCACTGGTCCAACAGTGAAAATTGAGTATTACAATTCCAGGATCTGGTTCTTTAATTAAAAAAAAATGCAGGAAATGTTATAGAAAATAAAAAAATAATAACAAATAAATTCCAGGTATTGTCAATACTATTTGTTCTTTGTAAATAGAAACTACAATTCTGCGTGTAAACTTGTTTTATCAGATAACATCAAGACAATAAACACCATCCTTAAATACCTGTATTTTCTTGTGTTTGATTTGCCCAGCAAATACCAGAATATTTAATAAAACTATTAGTTTTGACTCACTAGTTTGTTCTAGTAGAAAAGTAATCATAATACACCAAGTAGTGTATGAATCACTCCTTGCCTGGTCTTTTTCCTATCAGTTTCAGAAGTGTCCCAGAGGCTGTCCTTGGCCTAGGTTTTCATGTTTTGATCTCATTAAATGGACATTAAAAGATATAAAAACTAAGTCTGAAAAAAAATTGTCTTACAGTAAAAAAACCCCTAACAAATGAATTGTGTGTAGGGCATGTAATTACAATACTTAAGATTAACTTGTAAGGTTGCAAACTTTAAACAATATTTGTATGTTGATAATTCTAGCACAAGTATTTTAAAAAGTGTTTGTGTAAAGGTGTTTCTGGAAGTTTGGGCTGTTTAAAGGCGTGGCTAAAGGTAGAACTCAATTTCTCTTCATTGCAGGGTAAGACTGGACTGACACTGAAATGCAAACTGTGACCTAGCACAGACTGAGATATAAAATGGAACGACACAGTTCCATTTAAATACCTAAAGTCAAGATTGTAAAATGTAAAGCACCTGTCACCTCTCCCCTAAGGTACTTCAGCTCTGTTAAACCCTCACTTTTGCCGAAGACTCTCCGCAAGCACTGGGAGTGGTGCCTCTGTGAAGACCTCCCCATTGTCCCAGGCTTATCTGCACTTGGCAGCTGCAGGCTGAACTCGTGCCTAACTCCCATCTCAATCCAGAGACAAGATGTTCTCTTAACGAAATCCCTTGAGATGTGTAGAACAATAATTAGAATAATGGAATTGTTTAGGTTGGCAAAGATCTTTAAGATCTTCAAGTCCAATCTTTAACCTAGTGCTGCCAAGCCCACTACTAAATCTTGTCCTTAAGCACCATGTAGATGTGTGCTTTTACACATCTATGTTTGGGGTTTTTTGTACACTTCTGTGTATGTCTTTTAAATATGTCCAAGGATGGTGACTCAACCACTTCCCTGGGAAACAATTCTTGACAATTCTTTTGGTGAAGGAATTTTTCCTAATATCCAACTTAAACCTCCCCTGGCTCAACTAGAGACTGTTTCCTCTTGTCTTATCACTTGTTACTTGGGAGAAGACACCGACCCCCACCCCACTACAGCCTCATTTCAAGTAGTTGTAGAGAGCAGTAAGGTCTCCCTTCATCCTCCTTTTCTCCAGACTGAAAAATCCCAGTTTCCTCAGCCACTCCTCATAGATTTGTTCCCTAGAAACTCAGTTAACATTGTTAGCCTTCTTTGGACACCAGCTCCAAAGAAGCTGGTGCTTTGGACTCCAGCACCTCAATGGTTTGGGTACGTGTAACCCACTTAACACTCAGTGAGAGTCTCAGCTCCTCATAGATTATAGGTGGGATGACAACTTTTTAAACCCCAAAGAATGATAACGGGAACTTTTTTCTTCTAAATGTTTTCATATAAGATGTATACCATATAAGATGTATACTAAGTAGGCTGAGTCTGGGGAACAATCACTCCACTCATTCTCTCCCAAGTGAAACTGACATAAATTAAAGCCATGGTAAAAAAACTGGCCGGATGGCTGTGCCCAGCGAGTTGTGATTAATGGGGTGAAATCCGGTTGGCAAGTGGTCACCAGTGGTGTCCCTCAGGGCTCAGTTTTGGGGCCAATCTTGTTTAATATCTTTATTGATGATCTAGATAAGGGGATTGAGTGCACCCTCAGTAAGTTTGCAGATGACACCAAACTAGGTGGGAGTGTTGATCTGCTTGAGGGTCAGAAGGCTCTACAGAGGGATCCGAACAGACTGGATCAATGGGCCAAGGCCAATGGGATGAGGTTCAATAAGGCCAAGTGCCAGGTCCTGCATTTCGGTCACAACAACCCCAGGCAACGCTACAGGCTTGGAGAAGAGTGGCTGGAAAGCTGCCCAGCAGAAAAAGGCCTAGGAGTGTTCGTGGACAGCTGGNGGCTCAGGGGAGACCTCATTGTCCTCTACAACTGCCTGAAAGGAGGTTGTAGAGAGGTGGGTGTTGGCTTCTTCTCCCAAGCGAATAATGACACAACCAGAGGAGATGGTCTAAAGTTGTGGCAGGGGAGGTTTAGATTAGGTATTAGGAAGAATTACTTTCCTGAGAGGGTGGCCAGGCACTGGAACAGCCTGCCCAGTGAGGTGGTGGAGTCACCATCCCTGGAGGTATTTAAGAAATGTGTAGACGTGGCTCTTCAGGGCATGCTCTAGTGCCCGAGATTATGAATTTGTGGGTGGGTGTGATGTGGTGGGGTGTTGTGTTTTGTGGTTTTTTTGTTGTTGTTTGGGGTATTTTTTCGGTTTTTTTTAAGGTTGGACTCAATGATCTCAGAGGTCCCTTCCAACCATGGTGATTCTGTGATTCTTTGACCCATCTTTCAGGAGTCTTATGAATCTTTTCTTCTTAGCACAGATGTATGGCTTCACCATGAGGCACAGGAAGCAATCTCTATTGAGTTCTTAAATGGTTGAATGAATATTTTTCTGATGAAAGAGGAGTTTTGCCTTCCTTGGAAGAGGGGACTCTCCCAGCTACTGGTCCAAAACCAGAACTGCTGTTTGACCAGCATGACAAAGAGAGGGAGAATGGGGTCAAGTAATGTGCTTGCTGTGTTTTTAAAAAGTGTCTCCTGCTCAGCTCAGATCTGGGTTGCAGGTAATGAGCATCCACTTGAGATGAGGTGCTCCCCTTCAGATCTGTCTCAGAGGTCTTGGGAATGAGGTTTATAATTATTCTGTTCTCAGTGTTTCCCTAATTGCTAGCTCTGAGCAGGCACTTGCTGACCCTCTTTTCTGCTGGCTGCTGCTGTTGAGTCCCATTCTACATGCCTAGCACCATGGGGTGTCCAGTCCACAGCATGCAGAAAGAAAAGAACAGGAAAGAGTTGTGACAATGTCTCTTGACATATCTGTTCAGTTTTATTGAAGCATAAGAAGACTCAGTAGCTGGCAATCACGTCTGTGAAGGGCACTGTTTTTCCTCCTGGCACTTTGTAACAGAGATATATTTTAATTCCTTATCAATTCATGACAATGTTAATGTACACCCAAACCATTTGTTCACCTCCCAACTTAAAATCAGAGAAGCAAGATTCATAACCAAATAATATAATGCGTGAAATTGCACTTTTAAAATAAATTTTTGTACCTTGATGAAAATTAACAAACAATACTTGCAGTTCTTTGAAGTTCTTTCTAGAAGAGTTACAAAGACAATACACAGACCTCGCTCAGTGTACACCTGCAAGACATGTACAAAGCACATTTCACTGAAGCACCATTGATACGACAGTTCCTTGTTTTCCGTGGGCAGATCTGACCACATGGATGGGACACAGCTGCTTTGTTTAAAATCCATGCACCAATCCTAGTCTACAGTTACTCCTTAATAGGAGCCTCAATAGGAGTCTAGGCACCATAGATATCTATCTCTCCCAGTATACCTTTAGTTGCTTAATTTTTAAGCTCTGAAAATCAGACCAGCATATCTATCTGACTGAGACTGGGTGAAAAGCCTTTCTCAGAGCATAACACGTACTTCTTTTCCCTCTTTCTTCCCTCAAAGGAAAAAGAACACCCTATGTTTTATCTGTAAAAGATATCTTTTGCCACCACTGTAAGCAAGAAGGAAGAATATACCAGATGCAGACTAAGGAAACACCCCATAGTAGACAGTAGTTACAATCCTGACAACCTTAACTTTCTGCCTGACCCATGAAACAAATTGTAAGTACACAACAGGGGTATGTTCGAAATGAAGAAGGGAAACAAAAATTGCCAGAAGGAACATACGGCACTTTGCATATGTTAAATCTTCACAGCACTAATTTAAAAGGGGAGACACTAATTATCCCATTTAAATTCTCAGGTGGAATTTAGATAGGAAGCTTGCAATTACCTATGGGGGACTTCCCCAGAATCTAGTATTTTGTCCGTGAATAGCTCCAAATTTTTGACAACTGCAATAAATAATTGCACAGAGATTCTTACATGTTAGCTATAATATTTTCTAAATGCTTCTAACAGTCTTCTGGGCACTATGGAATTCAAAAGTATGTTCCAAGCATCACAGGGTGTAAGAGTGAGGATGACCTACCTCCACATGAGATCACATGAGATCAATGCTATCAAGAGATAACTTACAAGTGAAGATAAGAAAAGGTTTTCAGAGCAAATGTTCCCTGGCGTTAAGGAACACCAAAATCTGCAAGCGCAATTTAGAGTGATTTTTATCTGAGCAATACTGATGAACACACCAACTTATAACAGCATACTAACAGAAATAAGTTGGAGGAAGGATAGTGACTGATTTTGCAGCTGATGAAGCAAACTATTTATCCTATCAGTTAGTATGCACAAATGACAGAATGATATAATATAAACAAACTGAGAGCAGACAACTATAGTTAGAACAAAATAATCTTAGCAGGTGAAGTGAAGTGTGTCTGTGATCATCCAATTATTCACTCCAATAACCACCAAATTTATGCCAACAGCCTCCAAGGTCTGCCATTCAAGACAAAAGTAACACAGGGAGCTCACTAGGAAGTCAATGCCTGCGTTAGTCGGTCCTCCCTCCCCCAAATGCCCACTGTCACCACCAACTTTCCTGTGTTTGGTGCCTCTTCAACAGTTCAGCATCTCTTCGAATGTGAGCACGCTGATCCCACGTGGCTTTACTCCACACAGACCCACATTGCTTTACTGTTTCCCACCGTGTTTCTGAATATTTTTTTTTCTTTTTTCTGTCTGTCTTTTTTTTTTTTTTTTTATACTACAGCTGTGAACTCTTGGGGAAGACAAGGTTTTTACTCTATTTTTGTAGAGAAGCTAGTCCAGAAGAGCCCTCTGCTTGCCCAGTGCAGCGGAGTATTCCCATAATACAAACTAACAGTAACACCAACATGAATGTTGACTGACCTGAAGTAGCTGCTGTTTAACACACAGCTGGAAGCAGCTCTCTTTTGAATATGTGACAGTCAGATGGGACTTTTTCTTTTTTTGCTGTCACTGGCTTCCGCTTAACAATTTCACAAATTAAGTTTGTGGTACTTCTGAATTCTTTTCCAGGTGCTCAAAATACTTGGTCGGTTGCTACATTTTTCTTTGCTATTGGCAGTGTGGGATTAGGCATTTGGATACCATGAAGCTAAAATTATTGAGGATAGGTTGGGATGGAGAATATCAATTAGAACAATTTACAAGTAAATACTCTGAGACTTTGTAAGGTCAACATTAATTTCCTGGTAAAAGGCAAAATGCTCTAAGACAAGTCTGAGTCATCTTACTCCCTTCCTGTGCTCTTTACTTAGTTCATATAAACATAAAGGACCTATTTAGTACTGTATACAATTTTTATTAGGTTAAGATTATGCTTCCAGACCTCCTATCACCATCAGTGCCCCAATAGGCTAAGCAACAAAGAAACCAGATGTCATAATGGAGGGTCCACATCTTGAAGAGCTCAGACTTGAAATGGTGCATCTGAAGACAAAAATGAATTCTGGTGCTCTGAACCATTTTCCTGTTCATGATAGCATATATTTCCACGTAAGTTGTCTGTTTAGCAAATAGCCTACTCAGTGTTTTTATGAAATGTTAAATGACATTTTTTAGGAACTTTACTTGGGCTGCCTGGTTATACAATAAATAGTGTCAACAAGACAGCTGTCTCTGGGAGACACAACCTTTGAGATCTCTATGGTACATTTGACAAATCAATGCGTTTTCCAGAAAGGTTATTGCAACCACATGTAGTACACATTTATATAACACCAGATGAAACTAAACATAGTCTCTTGATGTGAAGATTGTTGAATACATGAAAAGTTTTTACTCCGGTCATCCAAAGTTTGGTCTACAGACCAAGCATCTAAAGACCCAGCTGAAAACAAGAGAAAGGCAGCAGCTTGTAAAAAACACTACCACTCTCTGACACTGTCTGACCCCATTGCTAAATAACTTGGAGAAGTAATGAATCTGGTATAATTTATATTCGTTCTTCATCTGCAGTTACACAAAATGTTGCCTTGTTGCCATGATAGACTGATGCCTAAGCTTGGGACAGAGGTTTGCCACTTCTGCGGAGAGGGACATCATAGGAAATACATCGATAGTAGCTGATGTATTTGGGTTAATTCTATAACCTGATAAAGAGTTAAAGAGTGTTTCCAGTGAACAGAGGACAGAAATGAATGGGAGAAATTGAAAGACTGTAACTTGAATATAGTAGTTTTTAATTCAAGTAGTAAGTACCTTAAGTGCTGAAATGGAACAATTAAATATAATGGTTAAAGCTTACTTTGTTAGAGTCAGTTTATGCAATGGAAACTTTCATTCATCAGGACAGGTGTTGGTTAATGTCTGAAGCTTATCCTCACACAAAAAATGTATAGGGTAAATCCTATGCCCTAAAGGCAATGAGCAAACATGCCCTTTTCAACACGGCTAATATTATCCACAGTGATGTACAAATTAGCTTATAATTAGCTAAACCTGGTCATGAATATTGGAAATCTAAGATGTTCTCATCAAAGAACTGGAAGTATTTCTATTTTTGTTCTTAGATTATTACAATCTGAAGGATTTTTTTTTCCTCCCCTTTCATTAGAAATATACTTGGGAAGTAAAGTGCTGCTACTTGGAAAGTAACAATAGGAATCCATTTTTTTGTTTTACTTTAATTATTAATTTGTTAGTGGTTCTGCAACAGTTTAGCTCACTTGAAATTTACTTAAGTGATATGTACAAAATAACTTAATCTGACTACAGCACAGGCATATAAGACTGGCCAGACCGGGTCAGGCCAAAGATTCATTTGTCTTGATATACAGTCTCTCCTGGCCCTAAACGGAAGCATAAAAACTTGTCGAGCAGATATGAAACTCATTGTCACTATTTCCTGAATCAGAAAGTGTTCCTATGTTTGAGTGACGCCTCCAATGGATTTTCTTTATATACTTGTTCAATCTCTCCTTAATCCCACAAGAATTATTATTCACAGTATTCTATGATAAAGAATGCCTCCATTGTATGAAGAATGACCTCCTTTTACTTCCTTTAGACCTGGCTCCTAGCAACTTCCTTTGATTACTCCTAGTTCCCGCATTGGACAAGACCAGTCAGCAAGGTGATCTTTATTCCCTTTCTCCCTGCAAAGCATGATTCTACAGATGTCTATCTATCCTCTTAAATTACAATTTTGAGGACATTTTCAGTGTCAAAGCCTCTTCCATTACTCCTTTGACGAAAACCTTTCCAGGTCTTTAATCACCTTGTCACCTTTTATTAGAAACTATTCTTGTTAGAACTGCATCCACAGGTCCCAAATGGTGCTGTCTGCACAAGTGAGTTACACAGAGATTAAACACTTCTGTCAGATTACAAATGAAAAGTTTCAGAAAAGATGCTAAGTAGGGACACAATGCATTACACGATTAAATACAGAGAATCATTGCATGGTGGTGGAACAGTCTGAGGAATGGAGAAATTAATGTATGGAAAAAGGAGGGAGGAAAGATGTACCAAAGAAGCATTGTGTTTGCTTTTCGTCCTTATTAAGGTACCTGAGAAGATGATACCAGTCAACCCTTAACAACATTCCTAATTTTCCTGCCAAGATCAATATCACTTTTGGTGTTACAATCACTGGACAATACAATTTTTTTTCTAATTATTACAGAATCACATAGTGGCTGAGGCTGGCAGTGACCTCCGGAGATCATCTATTCCAACTTCTCTGCTCAAAGTGGGTGCAGCTACAGCACGTTGCCTAGGCTATGTCCAGCTGAGTTTTTTATATCTCCAGGAATGGAGATGCCACAATCTCTCTGGGCAACCTGTTCCAGTGCCTAATCATCCCTGCGGTAAAAAAAAGTTTCCTTTTAGGAACTTATGAATTTCTGAGCACTCATATTCAAGGAAGCCATTCAACACATGGAATAGTCTGTTCTGATGCTGATTGTTTTATATTGAACATGGAAAAAAAATCCTACCTAGATATCATCTTATAAAATGCTTTGATTATATTTTTAGATTAATTTAAAGAAATACTTATATTTTTGGAACAGAACATGGACTTTTGATTCCTTTTACCTGATGATTTTTTTTTCCCTCCTTATACCTTAGGTACAAGTTGTTTTTCTGATGATTATGGAGCCGTTGTCAATGTCCAGTTTCCCAGTAAGAATGAAGGACTAAAGTATAAAGAGAGGTTGCTTTTAAATCTAGCTGTATCAAACTGGAAAACCTTTTATCTTGTACCTTTCATACATCATACCATTACGTGATACTCTTCATATTCTATTATTTAATACTCTTTGTGGAAAACTTGAAGGTATTCTGGCTAGTTTTAGCACTGAACAACAAACTTTATCCAAGATCTTAAGTCTGGAAGAAACCCAACACATTTTGACATAGTTCTCTTTAAACTTCAGTTTTCATAACAGCTGAAGTAGAACAAAGCTAAGCTTTATTAAACTCCCTATCAACCTGAAGTTTACCCAGATTAAAATTAAGAACACAGGTCACTGTGTCCAAGCTATCATTTAACAATTCTTTTCTAAAACAATCTGAATTGTAAAGGTCAATGCCTGTAAACCAAAGCTTGTATATCAAATCTTCCTGATAAGTGTATTTATGCAAGCAGAACTGAGTTCATTCTCTCTCTTCTGAATTAAACTATCCTTTTCTTCCCAGTTATGTAACACAAAAATAGAAATACTATAATAACATCCATTTCTTAATTATAGCGAGTCAGCCTCTCATGAAACAACTTAATAGTGCTATGCATTATTAGAAGTTCCAAGGTGACTTTTCTGTATGATTATAACTGAAAAAAACCCTGTGCTCTATAGTCAAATATGTTTGCTTTTTCTCACTCACCTCATGTTTCACAGAGTACACTGTTCCCTATACTTCATCTTTTTTGATACTTGTGATGAAGGCCAGAATCACAAGAGCGCAACCAATGAAGAGGACACAGTCAGCATATGCTTTTGACATATATTACCAGAATAGATTTCTAATTTCAGTGGGAGAATATTTGTTTTTATTTAGATTTGAATTAACAAACACGAACTAAACAAAAAAACCAAAACAAACAGAAACCAAACAAAAACTAAATTCCCAAACATTCAAAGTCTATATAAGCTTCAGTTAGAAGGATTAACTTTATTGGAAGAATATTTTGATCTTGGCTTTGATGTATAAACAGTTACACCCATTATTTCAGGATGATTAATTCCTAACAGTAATTTATCATACAATAGTTGTATTTTGTCACTAGAGCTTTTACTAAATGTTGGAACCATGTCAATGTGGTTCATGGTCAATGAATGTATATTTCTGCCTTGGTTTGAAAGTAAATAAAGGATTATGAGTAATTAGCCAAACAGTCATACCGTTAATGCCTGCAGTGCAGTGAAAAGAATGATTAACCAAGCACATTGTCAAAGCTTTGCAACCCCATTTGCAGCCTCATTTGCTGAGGAGAAAAAACAGGCTACCAAAAACTTTCCATTTCTGTGCAGGTTGTGCTACTACGTGCTGCTGTGTGCGATAGTTAACCTCTCTCTTCCTTCCCAGTTGTTTTGACTTCTGATTCCACATTACCTGTGCCCAGATCACTGGCTAATTGCTCCTTTTTTTCAGTTGATAAACTGCCTTAAAAATCAGCAAAACCAGCAAAAGACCTTGCACAGTTTTCCCTTGCTCTGTAAACACTCACTGTAATTGCACATGACTCTGGGTGAGTTGTCAGGCCCGTTGGGCTCCGAGATGGTGTGGCTGATACCTGGCCTCTGGAAAGCATGGGACCCCTGATGATTTTGGTCAGATTAAAACAATATATTTTAACCATTCACACTCTATTTAACAAAAAACAAGCACAGGTTAAATCAACAAAGCATATTAGCCTATTCCAAAATGTATAGTCTACAAGATATAAACCAGTCGTCTCACCTAGCAACACTGCAGCTTGCAGACAGGAGCCAGGAACAGAGGGAGTTCCCCAGCTAGTTGCCTGCTGGCAAAGTCCAATTTTTTTTATGACCCTAGCTGTCTCCATCTCTACTTTTTTGAAAGTTGCCTGTAGACACAGTTACCCAAATACTTCTTTTTAAGGAATACCTATTTTCAAAGAAATTCAAGGTGCCTGAGGAAGAAATAACATTCAAATTGTAAGAAAAAGTCTAAGCAGGTGGATATCAACACGGGGGTATGTATTTCAAAGGAAACCTTTCTCCCAATTGATTTAATGCAAACATTTAATTCAAACAGCTTACCTCCAGATCCAAAATGGACTTTAGACACCTAAGCAAACCATTGCTGTTCAGAAAACCTACATTCACGTGCCAACTAACACAGAGGCACCTGAGCAACTCTGGTACTCCAAATATTGCTATAAATGCATCTAAAATCCAGATTTATGGGTTGGCCCAGGAACATCTTGGCCTTAGCCTACAGAAAAGTACCTAATCCTCATTCACATCCACAGAGAAAGCAGTCTTCCATCTGTCTCCACACAGGACTTGGTCCTACGGTTGCTACTGCAGCAAACATTCAATCAACCTCCCTGCAAGGTGCAGAAAGCAAGTATACTCTGTAAAACAGAGGAGAAAGCACAGAGGCTACAGCATTCAGTTCTCGTCAGCTACAGGTTAAACCCACCTTCCTCATCATTTTAGCAAGTACTGCAGTCAACAGGTGATCAGCAAACAAGGTTAAGCCATTTGTTAACACTCCTGCTATAGTCATTCTTCTTAGCCCAAAAGGAGAGAAGGTTTTGAGAGGCTCTGGGAATATGAAAGCTAGTCTCAGGTTGTCTGGCTTAACAAAACGTACAGCATTCAAGCTGGCCTTGCAACAAAGGATCCCATAAGCAGAGGAATTGAAAAACTGACCAGCATCTAGAAAGCTAGGATGGCTCAGCTATGAAACCAATAGGCAGGAAGAAAGGAAGAGGAAAACAAAATGTTTAACAAACCACCAGAGGAAAGGGAACGTCTTGACACACGACTGGGAACTCCCCGTTATTTGGTTCTTATGTTTTGCAATTTTTTAAGCACATTATTCCACCTTCCTGGGACAAGTCAGGCGTGTGACCTGCCTTGAAATCATGCAACATTTATCTCACCAAAGGGGTCACTCTTCAGAAGCATAAACTTGAGGAAAAAATGACCCCACTTTCCCTGAAAATTAAAAAACCCAAGAACTTACACAATGACAGTATGAAATATCCAGACATGTAAATAAAGAGTCTGGCCTGGTTCTGTGGCGACAGGTTTGAAGAGGCATGCACATGAGCCCAGTGGTGGGCCACCACAGCAGGTGGGAACCTGAGCCCTGAGAGGAGCAGCCAAGGCAGAGGGACCGGCACAGCTCTGGCAGTATCTCACACTGCTGTCCCACATCCATGGGGACATTACAGAGGTGTTGCAGGCAGACCCTGCTCAGAGAAAAGCAGTGAGGAGCCAACAGTGCTAAGCTGTGATAACGGGAAGAAATCCCTGTGGGCTATAAAGACAGCTGGTCCTGGAGCAACCTGCCCCTCAAGCACCCAGGGTGCGGGTGTGAAGACTCACCTGCAAAACTTCCTCTTGCTCTGACACACTTCAAGGCATAGATAATTAGCACTTTCTCTAGCTTGAGTTCTAGCAAGATGAAGCTTGGAGGCACTAGAGTGCTTGCTCACTTTAAGACCTAAGTGTTGACAGATCTACCTTGAAACCTCAGCCAAGGGATTTCTCATCACAGCAACACTAATTGCTGTCAGATGTATGATAAATATTTTCTAAACTTTCTCTTCTCCTAATGTAAACCAAATGTTATTCCCCTTACCAATGGGAAAAATAATGTGCTATCTTTGTTTTGTAACAGGACTATCAGCTGTATACTTTATGAAATTCATGTCTTCAGAAAAAGTTTTTTTTTTTTAAATCTTTTCCTTCATGAAATCCATTATAAATATAACTGCAGAAATTGCACAAAATGGCATATGACACAGATATGTCTTCTCAAGAATAGCTCAGAGATGCCCTGTGGTAGAAGAAACAGGAAAACTAGTTCTTTAGCACAGCCTCTCACATAATTTTTCCAAGCCAAAAACACTTTGGAAACCTGTTTTCAAACCTGAGTCTTGTAGCAGCCTAAAAAAATAATCAACATTTCTTATATATTGATATGTCTAATTTCTCTTTTTCTCTCCAGACTTTGCCTCACTCTCAAAATAGTGTCCCTCCTCTTTACTGCTACCACCCCAATATAGTTGACCTATCTTGTTGTTCTTGTGTAAAAAAACCACCAGTTCTACATTTTAAATGTAAGTTTTTTTAGAGAGGTTTTAAAAAGGGACAATTACTCACAACCTCAGGAGAACATTAATTTCTTTGTCTGTGTTTGTTTCTCCCTCAGTTCTGGCACTCTGCTTATGATTCAGTAAAGTCCTAAAGCTGAGGATTTATTTTTAAGGTATTGCCCACAACTAATTATGTGTTTACTAAAGATTTCTCTGTCTTTTAGATGATCTTGGTGTCACATTAACTTTCCAGCCATCTCCCATAGAATGCTAATGAGATGGCTTCCAAAACTTCCAGCTTTCTTCTGCTCTTTGAAGTGCTTGCAGCTTTGTGGCTATGGATGGTAAAGGCTGCTTAGCTAAGGGAGCTACCTGAGCTGATGGTGGGTGAAGGCTGCCAAATTGCAACCCAAAGGCAAAAAGATGTGTGGAATCTAAGACATGAGCTGCCTCATATTTGGGTATTCCATGGTGGGAAACTAAAATCAGCACTTTAAAGTTTCAAACAAAATTGTATTGTCCTCTTGGGCTCCCACAGAACTAGAAAAAACTGACATTCTCATCTTCCAGTGTTCATTCCATTGCAGAAGAAGACAGTCTTGTCCAGTAGCGTATGCCAGTCTCTCTCCTCTCTCAACCTGCATGCACGGGGAAACCCGCCAGCACTTACAAATCGTGTTACCTGTTTGCCTGAAGACCACTTCTTTGGCAGGTACCTGAGCACACCTTTTCCTTTCCAAACACTGAGGTGTAGATGTGTCTATTTATGTGATAACACAGGCATGTGATTTCATACTAACAAAGAGCTAGTAAGCCTCTCCACATGAAACCCATGAGCACTCCTCTGATAGGAGCATTGAACAACAGCTTCTTTTGCCATACAGGAAACCTTACAGACAAAAAAATCAAAAAGTGTGCAAATGTAGAAACCCCAAGATATCCAGAATTGTAAACATTGGAAACTGCAGAAGTTTCAATGCTGCTTTCAGTGCTGAGGTAGTCTAATCTACACTCTAAAATCTTCTGTCAGCTCTGCTGACTTGCTGTTAGTCTGACCTTTAAGGGATATTTAAAACTCAACAGGAGTTGAATTTCTGAATTGCTTGGATTAAAATATGTCAGCATTGGCTGTTTCTTTACTTGCCTACTTTCTCTGTGAAATTTAATTATCTGGTAATTCAATATCAGTCTGAATCCAGCTATGTATTGACTCAGTTCTAATCATCTCCAGAAAAGCGTGTTGCGTCTTTCATGTTTTAGTAGAAGGTCACAGCAGCTGGTATTAGCACCAAGTCTGACTAAGTCCAGGCTTGTTTGTTTTTCCAATTTGCAATGAAAAGTGAAATTACAACAGCATGGCTTTTTCTCTCATCTCAGATTAGTTCTGAGATTTCACAAGTGAAAGTCTTTTGGCAAATATTTATAAACATACACAATTTTGGTCCTAATTTGGTCACAAATTGGTCCTAATTTTAAACTTGGATTCTGAGCTTTTTTACCATAGACACTTTGTTAATACTACACATTTTGTCTTGTTCTCTTAATATTTATAAAAAAGGCAATGAACCATTAATAGGACAAAGGATTTTATGATCTTGTTAAGTGAATTGCATAACGAGGTGATTTCCTTAGAATAGACCTATGACACTTTCATATTTATTTTCAGTGAATCATGTGGTAGCATAAAAATCATTGTCCACAAACCTGGATAGGAGTTCTCTACTGTAAATGTGAATAAGGAGGAAAAAAATGTCAATGTGCTGGTGCTATGATAAGATTGGTAGGTGATGACCTTTTTGAGAGAGGTCCAGGCAAAACAGCTTGCTGAAATAACAGCTGGCCAGCTGAGCACACATCTGGGCACTGTAAACTACCATTTAACACAAAACAGTTTTCAGAGATAAGAAAGGGGTATTGACGGGGTTAAAAAGTTACTTGAATATTGGATACAAGCAGGTAAGGACGTGAGATACGGGTTTTTGTTCACATACCTATGCACACAATAATCTACTGTGGAAACTGTATGTGAAAAACAAATCAACCCATCACAACATACTTAAATTAACTCATATATTGAATGAAGGAAAGGAAAACTCACTTGCCTTGGAGAAATTATTTTTCAGCACCAAAGCATGACATCTCTGATCTCCCTGATTCTGAAGGGAAACCTGCAAAATACATTCAGATGAGGAGCCTGCAAGTTTGCACTAGGCTTACGTGGGAAGGTTTTAGTAGCAGGGGTGCTGCAGGGGTGGCCTGTGTGAGAAGGCACCAGAAGCTTCCCACGTCTGACTGAGCCAATGCCAGACAGCTGATGAACTCCAGATCTGCCATTGGCCAAAGCTAAGCCTATCATCAGTGGTGGTAGAGTCTCTGTGATAATGTCTTTAATAAAGACATTATGAGCCAACAAGGAGAGGTGTACT
>VXAK01001326.1:0-41686 GCA_013399435.1 Arenaria interpres | reverse complement strand
AGTAAAGAATTTTTTCCTGATATTTAGTCTAGATCTCCCCTCTTTCAATTTAAAACTGTTACCCCTCGTCCTCTCACTCCACTCCCTGATAAAGAGTCCTTCCCCATCTCTCCTGTAGGCCCCCTTTAGGTACTGGAAGGCCGTTATAAGGTCTCCCCAAGCTGCCTTTTCTCCCGGCTGAACAACCCCAAGCTTCTCATCTCAGCCTTCAACCTTCACATCCCTTTGTTTGTAAACAAGGTCCAGCAGAGCACCTTGTTTACAAACAATGTATGTACCAATCCTGTTAAGAGGGCAAGATGTGCAGTTTATTGTTTAAAGGAAACAGCTAAAGTTGAAAGATCCCCCTCCCCCAAATACACCATAAACTACTTGAACTCCTTTATTCCAATTCCATTGAAATTTTTAGACCTCTGTGTGGTTCACAGGGCTGTGTAATGAATACGTGTCCAATTGGACATCAGTTGACAGGACAGAGATCAAGTGCATCTTCTGGCTACAATTACCAGAGTCATACTGAAAGGAGCTATTTTCTGGGGCTTTTAGTGCTCTCTGTGTGCTAATAGGAGAGGATTAATATTTATGAGTCACATATACACCTAAAGTTACATTTTATGTCAAATGAACAATTGCAAGATATGAAGATGAGAATTTTTCACATCATCTAAAAGCAGGGAAATGTGTAGATTTTTTTCAGAGCTCTTTTTCTATGGAGTTTTCAGGGCACTTTGTCAGGCTGTACATAAAGGTAACACTTGCCCATGGTTTTTTTTTTCAAGGAAGTTAAGATAGGATAAATATTCCTGGTACGAAGGAGAAAAGCTAAAATGATGAAGCTGAGACAGACATGCTGGACATAGTATGAGATGTGGATGGGGAGGAACCTGTACCTGACAATGCAATTTGAACAATGGAAAGCAGGACGAATTTCAGGAAGGTCAATCTATATGTCATATTGTGTGTCTTTGTGAAGTTGTGAGAGTAAGCACTGTCTAAATAACTCTTGGATTTGTGTTTGAGGTTTTTTTTTTTTAATTCCTCTCATTTCCAAAACAAATTTCTCCGGAGTGATTGATTGAGTGTTATTTAGTTCAAATGTCTCATTGATAAACAAGTCCTTCCAGGTATAGCTAAGTGTTGCTTGCTCAGAACTATCACACAATAGTATTAACTTCACAAGACTGGACAGGACACAGAGCTTCCTAACAGTAATGCAAAATTAGAAATTGAAAAGTGAGTATCTTTTGAAAGTTCTTTTTACTGTATAGAAGAGTGGAAGACAGACAGACAAGTGACATTAATTGATTTCTCCCTTCCCACCCCCCAAATCTCAAGTAGAGGAAAAAGAAGACAAATCGAGAAATCAATCTAGAAATTAGTTCTTCAAAGATTTCTTCATAAAGAATATGGAGAAGAAAGAGAGAGAATTAGTATCCATCAGCAGAGTTTCTGGGATCCCTCTGCCCAAGGTTGCAGAGGACCATCAGAATGGGTAGGGTCTCGAGTGTTTCATTTAGCTGTTGGGAAATTAAAAGGACACAGTTCTGCACAATAAAATTTCTGACAGTCTTGGTCTAGCCTGATAGGCTTCTGTTGAGTAAGCACAGTATTTGTTCACAGTTTCATTTGTGAAGAATAACATAACATGTTTGAGAGAGAGACAGCAAAGACTCAGATGTAGCTATACAGTTCCTTAAAATCTACAAAGCAAACAGAAGAGAATTTGTGGTGTACTTGATTTATTGATTTTAATCTACAGTGAATTGACAGAACACTTTTGTCCTGCAGTGCACCTGTTAAAGAAAATATAATTGCAGAGAAGTACATGCAATAGATCCTGGAAATCTGGTTTCCTTCTGGTGTTTCATCTTGGCAGAGGTGCTAAATGGTTATCCCTTTCTTCAGATGGTTCTCACACTGTAAAATCCGACCTGCTTTTTCTCTGCTACATAAGCCAGGAAAACTGCCCATGCACTAGCAGAAACAAAATAGATGGCTTTTTCTGAAATGCTGGAATTTATCAGAGCTATTTGTCTGGCATATCATTTGTGTGTGTCATAAACAGTTGAATTGGCATGGGTTTTGTGACTTCACCTTTCTCCACATCAAATACAATTTCTGTTTGAAATGAGCAGACAGTGTGGATTGATACTGAGGCTTTATTAATCTTCAAAGTGATGAGATTCAGGATTTTTTTTTTAACTGGGACAACTGGATTCTCTAATTGAAGGCATTGCAAGCTAATTAGAATCACACCAGTAATTCTGCAGAGGGCAATGGTTGTAATAAGGAAAATCATGGGAGTGGAACACTTCTAAACAATACCATTAGGGTTCTTCTAACAGGATCCAGTTAACGATATGGAAAGAGGACAAAAATAGATGTTACATTAGACAGGAAAATCCAAAGCTGGGCTAAAAATAGCATATGCACCCACATGGTGATACTGGGGACATAGTCCTCTTCCCATCTCCTTCCTCTCAGTGATATTTTATTGTTTTGAGATGCTGATATAACTGTTCCATAAATAAGCAGCTCTGGAAATAAAAAATAACATTACCCAGAATATATTCTTTGGAGTTTCACTTGAGAGAGCTAGCTTCTTTTTCTAATTCAACCCTTTTTCTTATTCATTAATTCTTCAGAATTTGTNTTTCTTATTCATTAATTCTTCGGAATTTGTAGATGAATGAACATAGGCATAATAACTTGGAGGAGCTGGTTCATTTAAATTTCTAGATGGGATCGTATGTGTTGTTTACTGTCCGCTAAAGATCAAGCAAGTCTAACGACATGACTCTGAATGATGACAAAATATTACTCTTGCATTGTTGAAGACAGTTATTCTTTGAAAAATATTCAAGGAAAAAATAATTAGCCCACGTCCAGAGACTGCCACACAAACATCCTTCAGTGAAAAATTACTTCTGCTTTCAATAAGTCTTGAAAGGCTTTATTAAAGCATAATACAAAATTCTTTGAGAGAATTCACTGACACATGCCAGAGGGCAGATTAATGAGAACTGGGTAGCCAAGCCACTCGCCTGATTTCTGTACTGACAATTTGGTGGAGTTTTAAGAAATCGCTGAACAAGTCCATAATTTTTCATTGCTAGAAGTACAGAGTCTTAGACTTCCCTTGACTTCCTGTTCAATATAAAGGGTAACACGAGAAAAGCAGTCTCAGCTGCGGGGACACTTGTAGCACTTCTGGCTGTAATATCAATGGAGCTGTCACATCTGTCACCTGACATAGCAGTTATTTGTATTTCAAAGAGGAGAGGGGTTTGCTGTAGCATATTGTGGCTCCATATTCACAGCTACTTAGCTAGTGTCAGAAAGATTATCATAGAAAATTGCAATTGATTTCAAAATCGGTACATTTAATATTGTCATCAAAACTGATATATCTCTCACTAGTTTTCTGAGCTCTTAAATAATTCATAAATCTATGCTGGGTTGAAGAGGTACACTAGTAAAACACTTCTGCTACTGTGGTTGGTCGTATCATAATATATTCCATTTCAAAGAAAGGAAAAAAGACTAAAACTCTTGCAGGTTTCGGTGATGCTTGTTTTTCAACTTTTCAGAGGTGTCTCTGGTAAAATACTATGAAAACGTTAATTTCCCTCCCAGAGAAGCACTGCATTCCTCTCTTGCATTCAATCAGCTCTTCTTAGTTCAGTTGTTGATGGAAGGGTCCTTTTACATCTCTACTAGTTATTGACTAACGCTGAATGGTTGCAATCCATAGTAAATAAAGATACCTCTGGTTCTGCTTGTCAGACTCTCAAAATCAGGCATCTTCAGTCCTGCTGCATGGTGCAGAGTGTCTCAGTGTCATCATCTGGCTGTCATGGTAAAAGGCTTGTCTGAGGCATAAGTTTTATCTCTGGTAGCTGGTCTTGGAAACGTTTTGACAAACGAGCAGCTCGTGTCTGCGTACTACTTCTGAGTGTTTATAGGGTTGTTACTGAAACAGGAACAGCAGTAGCCGTCCAGGTCTCAGTCTAATTTATGTAGTGATTATCAGGTGATAGAGATGATCAGACTTTTAAATAGAAATATCTGGGAAGAGATAGTTGATGAAACCTCTCTGCTGTATAGTCAATGAGACTCTTCAGAGTATCTTATGGCAGTCTAAAATACTGAGAATGACAAATACGAGACATATACCTCTAAATCCATTGGTTAGAGGTCTCATCCTTATTTCTTCTGACTTACAGATATGATGGCTTGTTGAATATTCTGTATAGAATGATCTGAGGAGAGTTATAACCCGTGTCCTACCACACGTCATTGTATTGCAAAAACCCCGTAATTGGAAGGAAGGGCTGCCATAGACAGATGTCTCAGTAGAGACTCCAGGAGGAAATGGAGACTAATCTCCCTTCTCAATTCTACCTGCAGTTCCTCTTTGCATCTACAGTATTGGCACATTTCCGTATCTTTATTTCAAAACACAAAGTCAACAGTGTCAGCAATTTCTTCGTATTCCAGAGGTGCAGATCGTTTGCTAGAACCTTTACTTCACCAGCATTTTTGAATGGCCTTGCTTTTCCACTGGGGTTCCATTTTTGTGTGATACTCTCTGTGGAGTTTTCCTGCATGATTCTTGTCACCCACCTTTTTATTTTACTACTGCTACTTTTTTTTTTCTAAAGAGTGGAAGAAGATCCCGATACCCAGGTTTGATTGAGGTGAAAATACCCAGGTTGTTTGCTAAAGACATCTCAGTCGCCAAAAATTAGACAGATAATAGAAGTTGCCATGCTTTTGTAATTCAGTTCTACAGTCTGGAATCAGGGTGTGGCTTCCTAGAAAAGGGGGAGATTCTGTCTGGAAACCAATTCAAACTCATGCAAACTTAGATACAGAATTTTAGAAAGACATTAGAATAGAATAGAATAGAATAGAATAGAATAGAATAGAATAGAATAGAACAGAACAGAATAGAATATTTCAGTTGGAAAGGACCTACAATGATTATCTATTTTGGCCAAACTCAAGTAGGTCATCATTGCCCACAGGCTGGAGTAGAGTGTGCCAAAGGTTTCGTCTTCTAATTTAAGAACTAATTAGGTGTAGCCTCAATTACAACTTCCAAAAAAGAACTGGCTTCCTTATCACGACTTTCCAGAAAAGCTGGCATCTTTCATTCCTTAGGCACAGGAAATTCATAACAAGTTTCCTCCCAGGTCTATAAGAGCCTGACTCCTGAATCTGGAGGATTTTTTTAGTTTTCGGGATTGTCTGTGATTTGGTGCAACTGGGCTTTCTCCTCACTTTGCCGCTTGTATTGAATTCATCATTTGATGGGGAGTGGTTGTGACTGAATATGGTATAGAGAATTCAAACTGAATTATAGCACATTCTTCTCACCATAGGGCAGGGTGATAAGCTTTCATCCCACAGACCAAATCTGTTGTACCAGAGCAATTAATCTGTCTTCCTCCCACCAGTCTCCTTCTCAGGGGCCCCTCAGAAGACAAGAGTCAATGGGCCATAGGTGGAATAACTTGTGCTGGCAGTGCATCGTTTGTCACCCTGTTCCTCAATAACCTTGCTCTGTCTATTCCTCCTGTCCCCATCGCATGACTGATGGGTGACATGACAGCCATCCTATTACTGCCGTTCAGGTGATAGGTGCAGATTTGGCTGTGTGAAGGCTGGCTGTCGAGCCATGACATAGGAACACTCTCCATGCACCATTAGATGTGTGCCTGTTACATGATCAACATGGCATATTCTCCATCACGTGATCAATGTGGGATACTCTCATATTTTTAGTGGAATTGTGGTGTAACTTCAGCTATGTAACAGGAGATGGACGAGGAGATCTGTCCCCAAGTGTTTCTGTCAAAGCCTATGTGGCTTGCTTGCTCCAAAAAGAATTCACCCCACTGTAGCGTATAAGGTCTGAAGAAACTGTTTGCTTTTTGTGTTTACTAAGAGATCTGTAGAAAGTGGCTTAGAGGAAGCAAATTTATTACTGTTCCTCTCAGCTCAGCCAGAGAGATCACATCTAGTTCAGTTCTTGCCTAAAGAGCTTGTCTCAGGTCAATGCATACACAAATTAAAACTACCAAATGTGACAGATGGTATTTTTTCTGTGTGTGTGTGTTCTCAGCTGTGTGCTGTGTCCCTTCAAGAAGTAGATGGAAAAGGAGAGCCCTTGAAAGGACAGCAGGGGGTGGGTGCAGCTTTGGGGAGCTACAGGGCCTGTTTGGTGGAGAAGGTTCCAGGGCTGGCAGGTCTGGCGAGAGGAGAGTCACAGGGACAGAGCCTGCTCAGAGGAGCACTCAGCAGGACCCAGAGATAACCAGATGAACTTCCTTGGGATTAGAGGAGACTGGCAAAGTTTGATGCAGTTCAGAAAGCCACTGAGCTGTCCCAAGCCATGCCCACAAGCACTCCAAGGACACAACAGGCAGAGGGGAGAGCTGTTTATGAAAGAGTTTTATTTTCATTTTGTCTGATGTAGTCACTTTGAATTTTTTACACTTTAAAGCTTGGTTACATATATTTTTTTTATATAACCTGTCCTTTCTTCAGTTTAAAAGTCTTCTGTCTTCTTAGGTTATCTTGCTATAGAGGAAGGTAAATACGTATCGAAGCACTAACCAGTACTAGCTTCCTACAAATCAATCATTTCTGGGCATTTCTTATCTTTATGGTTCCTGTCTGTAGAGGACACCCTCAGCTGACCTTTGGTGTGATTTTCTGTTGCTTTTGGCATGATGGTGGAACTAACTATAACTTCCTGAAAGTCAAACCTTTGCCCTGCAGCTTCTGCTGTCTTAGTCCATCCTTCTACACTAACACGGCCTTGTTTCAATCACTTCTGCAGAAAATGCAATTTTTTTTCCTTTTCTGGCCTCTGTATTTTCCTTATTTTCCTACCGTTCTGATTACGTGCTTAAGTCTGGAAAACATTTGATGACTCAGCTTGTTTGAAATATGCCGTTCTTCTTTTCTTTATGGTGCAAGTAGGGAGAGACCAAAGAATATGGTTGACTTTGTCCGATTGTGGGCAACAGAGTTCTTCCTTCACTTCACAAAATCCACTGGGATTCAAGGATTGTGAGAGGAAATGGACTGTAGTGTCCTTGGGGTAGATTTCTCAGCCATCTGTGGGACTAGAGAAGTATTTATATTGTCACTTAGGACGAAGATGGATTTTTTTCCCAGCTCATTCCAATTCTTGCTCCTCAGCTCTGGGTTTTCTCACACCTGCTCGTAGCATTCACAGACTTGCACAATCACACACAGGTGAGACAATCCTCATGAAAAATTAATAGTATTTTTTTTTTAGATCTTGACATTATTTAGGGCTTTAGGGAATGTGGTATAGTCACTTGTTATGCAGAAGTGCGTCTTATCAGCAAGTGCCCTTGCTGTGTTCAGCAAATGATACTTCCATTCTTCTGCTGGCAGGTGGTCTCAGAACTACAAGTGTTGAGCGCATCTGGCCCTAGTGCTTGGGGACCGCATCAGCATAAAGACTGCCATTTCTAATTACTAACAAATCAGGACGTGCAGCAGGAGAACCCTTCCAGTCCTGACTTCTATTGACTCATGTGCTACTCCTGAGCTGTAGCAATGTGTAATTAGCCAGTTAGTGTGTATTGTTCTCTGCAAAGATCCTTTCAAAGGACCTTTGAAGAAGGGCTCTGTCTCATCTTTAAGTATATTCTTGCTGGGCTTTTCTCATTTAAAGAAAATATGGTAGGAAAATAGAGAATTAGAGCTATAAGACGCCTAGATAAGGAGACAAAATACAGTGAGTAAATTATCGGTGTTGCCTGTTGATTCAGACAGATAAGACAATATGAAGAGACAGTCTTTCACAGTCATTGTCAGTCTTCAGGCTGAAAAGCCTTAAGCCAAGGCTATGAAAAGCATATCCAAACATTAGACCATAACCTCTGCTGTAAGAAGAACCTGGAAGACATGAGGTCTTGACAACTACTGTCCATATCTGTCATGGCCAGACTACTTAGTTCTTATGAATATATGGATATGAAAAAATGGTCTTAAAGGGTGAATGAGTTAAATCCGTGAGAGAAGGACTGAATGTGCGAAATGAGTCTTGACTGAAATAAAATTCCCTTCCTTTATGGTCTCTCACCGAGTTAGTCACATACTTGTACAACACCAGCACTGTAAGTTAAATTCAGAAACACAACTGGCTTTATGAAATGCCGTGTGCTCTTTACAATGTCACAGACCCCTCTGCACCAATGGGAATTTGGCCTGCTATGAGCCATTAATGCTGAGGTCAGCATCTGCTTGTTTCTGCTTCTGGGTAAAGGCAAGGACTGTCTTTTCTCACATGAAATGGATCTGCAGCCAATGTTTGGTTTTTAATATCTTTATTAAAGGAAGAGAAAGAGCTTTTGTCAAATGAATTAATTATCCTAGAGGCTTTGTCCCATTAGTGACACAGGAAAAGCTGTTGACTCTGCAATCCTGAGACTAATAGTGGGAGTTTATAGCATTTGTGAAGGTGACAGCCCAAACTCTTCCTCTGTATTACAGCTCTCTGAATGCGCTAATGTGGTTTTACACAGAAAAGTGTTGCCCTTAAAATATTAGTCACTGGCACTCATGTAGTATCTTCTACAACATAGGGCATAATGTTGCTTTCTGATATAATGTCTCCAGAATCTTCTCTATATAGTCACTTGCACTCTTTTTGCAGAGGTTTAAAACATAACCATTTTAATTTTCTAACATTACATCTTGTGTATGCAGGAACACTAACTATGTTAGATGCAGGGCAATTGAGAACGAGTTTGTCCAAGTCGAAATGTCAGTGACTGTCAGCAGCTTGGAGAGACATACAGTCTCCACTGAAGTGTCATTAGCCTTTGATTCAATCCGGGGCCAAACACTCTTGAAATAGATGTTAACAGGCAGCTTGCAAAATGAAATGCTGGACAGTCCTGCCACTTTTTTGGATAAGGAATTAGCAAAAATTATACCTCACAGCACAAAACAATGTGATTAAACAAGCTACATTCTCTTTTGTTGTTGCAATGTACTTGTAGCAAGGATGGTATTTAACCCTCTGATATGAATTATGTTATATTCAGTTTATAAGTTTCACTTATTTTTTTTTACCCACTGCTAGTTTTTTATTATATTTAAAATATTAGAGAAGTTTGAATCATCTGCTTCCTGCAGAATCTGCAGTTTCTCATTTTCTTTTTGATGTTTGTCATCATATTACTGAAGAGGATAAGCTGAGAACAGAAACATGTTCCCTATTACAAGGGCCATTCTAAGTATAAGAATGGATGGTGAAGGGAGGGAAGTTGAGGAGATGAAAAGGATGTAGTAGTCTCCATAAGAAGTAGTAGCTAAATTCAAGTGAAGATTTCTGTGGCAAAACAAAATGAAAAAAATTTTAGGGAAGATTTTGCAGACATTTAAAAAAAGGCTCCTCTCAAGTATTAGAGGAAACATGAAAGAGAGTATAATTGACATCATTAAGGAGGTGTTAGTCTTTTAATAATGAATAAATGATGGTAAGTAAGATTCATTAATAGAGTTATGGCTGTTATTAAGGTTAAGATAGCTGAGGTGTAATTTTCAGGTACCATGGAATACAGCCGCAAGTTCTTTGTAAAAGGAGAATGGCCAAAGTACCAAGGCACACCATGGCTTTTTTTTACCTGCATTGAGCGCACAAAGATCAATTTATTGCCTCTGTAGGCTGTGTTGGATAGAGAACTAACCCCGATTTGCTCTGGAACTAGGATCCATAAAGTTTGCTACTTTGCTTTTCTAACTCTGCCTTATCACTGCACAGCACAGCTCTGGCAGCTAACAGGACTCAGACCACAATCTATTTTTAATCAAAATAGCTTTTTTTCTTTTTTTTTTTTTAACAGAGTATCCTAGCTTATAGATGTATAAAGAGCCATACCAGATCCCCATTACTTCTGTTTTTTCATTTGATAGTGCAGCTGTGTTTCATGTATATGAAAAAATCGTTTATCGTATTGTTCAAGCTAGTTTGCACATTCATTTAGCAGGACAAGGGTTATCAAGGAATAATGTGCACTTTTATTGGTAAACTGAGCACTTTCAATATCGGTAGCAAGACACAGTAAAAAAAGTCCCTCATACATTTTTTCTTCTTGCTTTTCAGATTGAATTGGCAGCATAACATCTTTCTTCTGTATTGTAATGGAATGTTTAATTTAACTCTGAGCAGTGCTTTGAGATACAGTTTGTATGAAAGATCTTTCACAGAATAACATTGCTGTATTTTTGTACTGTCAGGTCCAAGAAGCAAATGGAGACCCAGGAGATATATCACAGAGGTTGCTCGAGGTGAGAGCTGCATAAGGCAAATAGCAAATCCAGTGTTCAATCACTTGCATGAAACAAACACCGGATGCCTGGGACAAGAACCAGGGAAATGTATTTTTCTTTGAGTGTAGTGAGTTGGTCCCCTAGCGTTAACCTAATCTTTCCTACTCCAGTTTCTGCTTAAGAACTGTCTAGTTTTAATGTGCCCCGTACTCCTTTTCAGATGAGTGTTTATTGACTGGTTACAGGAAATTCAGAAGTAAAAGCAATGTTGGGGATTATACACTATTTTCTATCGTGCTCTAAAACTGCTTAAATGATCAACAAAGAAATTTTAATAGTTCAGCTTTTAAACATTGTCATGAAAAAGCTAAACATTTCTTCTAATGAGTTGTCTGGGAATCCCAGATAAATAACACCGGGGATGAAATACATTATTCTATGTAGTCTGTTTGCTTATTTGTTTAGTTGGATAAAACTGAGTAGCTTAAACAATATGCGTAACTGTGGAAACAAGAGTCCACCAAATCTGACTATTTTTACTGTTTTCCAGATGTCACTTTCAGAAATTTAGTACCTGATCATTGCTGGCTGAGGTCTACAGAAAGATTTTTATTGGTATCAGACAGAGCTGCTTTATGCCTTTTGTGCCAACAGAGTTCTGTTTAAGATGAATGCAGCACAGAATAATAAAGCATTAAATATGTTTAGTAAAAATACTAAACATTCCAGTTTTGTGACTGGCTGGGAAGCAGGGCTGTTCCTAACTTAAGTTAGAGCAGCTGGGGTTTCGGCTTGTATAAAAGTTGGGTTCTTGTTTGTTTGTCAAGTCCCAGCTGTCACCAAGAAATGGAGGACTGTCAGAGAGACCATTACAAGTTACCAGTCCTTGAAAGATAACTACATTGCACCATATTCCTCTCAAATACAGGAATTAATATGAAGACGATGGAAAACTCAAGTCTCTGTTGCGTATTCTTACCTGATGTCCCTGAAGAGTCAAAGGATGTTTTTTCACCCTTTGTTATCTTACTATGCTGTGTGTATCACCTTATGGCCATATGGCTGCCAAGAACTTCTGAAATCAGTAGCAGTAATGATAGGACTTGTTTTCATATTTTGCAGCATCACGGAACAGTTGAGGTGGAAGGGAGCTCTGGAGATCATCTGATCCAACCCCCTGCTCAAGCAAGGCCACCTAGAGCCAGTTGCTCAGGAACAAGTCCGGAAGTCTTTTGAATATCACCAAGGATGGTGACTCCACGAACTCTCTGGGTAACCTGTGCCTGTGCTCAGTCATACTTGCAGTAAAAATGTGTTTCCTTATGTTCAGACATAACCTCCTGTGCTTCAGTTTGTGCCCATTGCACCATTGAAAAGAGCCTGGCTCTATCTCCTTTGCACCCTCCCTTGAGGTATTCATATAGATTGATTAGACACTCTTGCCCTGCCCCAAACCTTGTCTTCTCTAAGCTAAACAACCCTAGATATCTCATTTTGTCCTCAGAGGAGAGCTGCTGCAACTCCTTAATCATCTTCTTGGCCCTTTGTTGGACTCTCTCCAATATTTTCATGTCTGTCTTGTACTGTGGAGCCCAGAACTGGACACAGTACTCCAAGTGTGGCCTCAGCAGTGCCAAATAGAGGGGAAGGATCATCTCTCTTCACCTACCGGCAATGCTTTGTCTAATGCAGCCCAAGATACCATTAGCCACCTTTGATGCAGGGGCATATTGCTGGCTCATGTTTGACTTGGTGTCCACCAGGACCACCAGTACTTTTCTGCGAAGCTGTTTTCCAGCGGTGTGGCCCTTGGGATTTACTGGTGCCTGGGGTTATTCCTTCCCAGGTGCAGGACTTGGCACTCCCCTCTGTTGAACTCCATTAGGTTCCTGTCAGCCCATTTCTCTGGCTTATCGAGGTCCCTCTGAATGGCTCCACAACCCTCTGGTTATCAGCCACTCCTCCCAGCTTTCTGTCATCAGTGAACTTGCTGAGGGTGCACTCCACCCCATCATCCAGATCATTAAGAAAGATGTTACACACTTTTGGACCCAGTATTCGCCCCTGGGGTGCACCAATAGTTACTGGCCTCAAACTAGACTTCGTGCTGTTGATCACCAACCTCTGTGCCTGGCCATTCAGCCAGTTTTCAGTCCACCTCAGTTTTGCTTCACCTCAATTTGTTTCAGATTTTCTTCGTACTGAATTTGGTTTATCACTCAAATCTAAGTGGAGCTGAAGCAATCATATCTCAAGAGAAGCAGTTCGGTCTTAATACATTTAATGTTAGACCCGTAGTGTTTAAGTAGTGCAAATGAATGTTTGGATCTGTCACTTTTATCATTTTGTGCAAATTCCCCTAAGAGCTTCCTTTTAGATAACTGCTGGTAGGATATAAGATGCTGTTGCTTTATATTTTATTTTCTTTTTTCCCCTGAATACTTTGCTACTGAATAGTGTTGGATTTTGCAATCTTTCCTATCTGCTGCAGGAATAGGGGAAGTACTCGTAAAGCCCCATGCTGATACTTTCATTACCACCTGAAGAGATGAGAACGTAAGCTTCTGCTCCTCATGCTGTTCTTGGCTTCTGTAGGAGTTCATGCTAGATATGGACAACTGGATATTTTAAGAGGTCCCCAGATCATTGAATTTTGGCCACTTAGAAGTTATCAGAAGGCTTGCTTGCCCAAGGTCTGAAGAGAAGACATTTCTCTTCAGCAATAAGTTACATTCAGAATAGTGTCCTCTTGCTTATTCCAGAAGTATTGGACTAACTTGTATACTTGCTGGTGGATTGTGGTGTCCTTTCACCTGAATGTTCAGGTTTCTGCATCAGGATGCAATTAGATAGCATGAACTATCTTGTAATAGAGAAGTGTGACTATAAGTTGCCGAACAAAATCTGGAACCGGCAATGTCCTGGAACAGTGTTTTTCAAATTAACAGAGACTTCTGATGATGGAATTCTAGTAGGGTAATTTTCAGTCTACTGAAATGAAGAAAAAACCCAACACAACCTATCTCTAAAATAGGAATGCGATTTGGTCTGTGAAGGAGATTAAAGAATGGTTGTGTAGTTTTATTTTGTTCCTAAACCTTTAATTTTCAGTATCCCTTTTACAGATAAATGCCTTGATGTGACAGATATTCTCAAATACTGAGAGAACACCTTTTTTGTCTGAGAAGTTGCTTTTATTTTCATTTATTTTCTCCCACCCCTAGTATTTCTCGCCAGAGCACAGAAGAGCTATCTGCATTGTCAGCTGCAAAAATCCAAGATTCATCAAAATATCAAGGTTTCTGGGTGCACCATCAATCCTTTGAATCTTTTGCAATTTGTCTACAATTTATAACGTATTTCAGTCATTAGATTGTGCAGGCTATGTTCTTAAACTTTTTAATGTCAGAGACTCAATGGAAATACCACGATTAACATGACAATACTTATTTTTAAACCAACCTTTTGTCAACAAAAAGCCCCTTAGAGCTGGTAGCTTTGCTTGTTGGCTGTCATGCCTCTTGTCCCAGGGGAAACCATCCCTGGCTGACTGTGCTGTGACACTGACAGCTTTTTGCTGCAGGGAATCTTGACATATTTTCCCCAAGTAGAGACAGCAACATGATGTCATTTTAGCTGTTTTGGGGAACAGACGCAGTAAGAAAGGCAAACACAAAGAAGTGGAACTGTGGGGCTCACATGATTAACAAGTAGCTGTGAGGTGCCTCTATTCTATTCCTGGCTCTGTCATTGTCTTGAGCTATTGTGAACTAGTAAATTAACCTTGTTCTGTGACTGCAGCACCATGTATAAAGTGGGAATGATAATGCTTAGCACCACAAAGGGGCAGTGTAATTCTTTGCTAATTAATATTTATAAAGTGCCAGATTCTCCATTGCTCTGCACCTTTGCAGTCATTTACATTTGTGCTAGATGAAGACAAAGTGGCTGAAAATTGTATTTTATATTGTATTTTATACCCACTCTCTGCCAGTGTAAAGGGCTGTACAAGGATTACAGCAATGGAGAATCTGTCTCAAGTAATTTTCAAGATACTTTTGCCTGTAGGCACAGACCTAATTCAAGCGTGAAAGCCTCTGTAATAGTTATATCCACAGTTCCCCTTCTTAGAATATGGCACACAAAAAAGTTACTGTGGTGTTAGTTAAGGTACAAACTTGTAGGACACTACTTCACAGCAAACTACTTGTGTGCACGTTCTTACATCCTAAGGTAGCTTATCTGCCAGTGAAAAAGGGTTAAAGTGTATTTTATTTACTGTGAAAGCGTAAAAATTGACACCCTAGCTTAATTTGCAATAATTCTTTTCTATCTTAAGATATTTTGATTAGCTTAGCCATCACGTATTTTTACTTCTCTCGCTGCAATATTGTGGCAAGTGGTTTGGGGATGATGAGAAACGCAGGAATTCAATGATCCAAAAGGAGTCAAAACTTTTGGGCTTTGGTCCTTTACCTGCTTTCTCCTCTGTAGGAGAGAAGCCTTTGGATGTGAGCACACCAGTGATGTTTACCTTCTGGAGATCTTCCAGGTGTCCCTGACAGGTTAATAGAATCACTGCACTGTCATGATTCACGGTTAGGCTGCCTAGAAAACAGCAAGACAAACTGCCATCTTAATTAATTGATGAAAGTGAACATAGAAAATGGGCAACAGAAAAATCATGGAGTTAGCACAGTGAGAAGATGTATTTTTTGTCATTTGGCAAGAATATCTTTGCAGACCCTTTTGGCAGGCTGAGGCTAATCAATGCCTCTTTACCATGCCTAGCCCAGCTTTTCTTGCAACTAAATATAAAACTTCTTCAGAAATCTTACTACCTGACATATTCTAGGCTGTGAGGGAATGAATAAGGAGTGTCAGTACTTTTGGAATTAGGAAAAGGAAATTTATTACTTACTTGGTTGTGCTTCTACTGTTCTTGTAGGCAAAAGGGGGAAGGTGATTGCAGCTTTATTCCTGCTCAGTTCAGGCTTTGTTCGAAAAATTATAGAAATAAGAAATTTTGTTCGGTTTTTGTCCGCTTGTGCTCAACACTTTGCTCTGCGTGCAGCAGTGGCCAGAATCACGTATATGTTAATCACAAAATTGCTTTAGTGCACATTCTTATTGCCTCTTTGATTATGGGCCCGTCACCAAGAGCCTGGCTGTTCAGAATACTTTCTGATTAATCATGCTCTTCTCATCAGACACTTTACTTGTAGAGTATCAGATAATGATCCTCCTCACTGAGAGTTAAAGGTTTCCCAATAAATAGAAACTGTGACTGTTGGGAACTCCAGACAGTGTGGTATCCATTAATTAAAGTGATGGGAAACTATTCGGTCTGCGGCTTGTCTCTGGAAGATTAGCACACTAAAATATTCAGTCTTTATGCTTCCAAGCAAAAAAATAGGGGAGGAGAAATGAGGTGATATGAAGTAAGCATGAGCGTGATCAGGAAGTATGAGCCGATATTAAATGAATGCCCTACCTTGCAGGCTCTGCGACAATCCTCCATCTGCTGTTATTGCACGAACAGAAAAGTGTTTTCTTTTGACATCTGTTTTGTGTTTGCTCATAGAAAGCATCATGTAACTGAAACAACCCAACTCATCCTGTTATAAATACAAGGACAAAGATGCCTGTATCCTATTCCGTCTATCTTCTGGAGCCACGGTAATATGTGCCCTAGTTCCTTGTCCAGTCTGTAGCTCAGGAAACAGGATTTCTACTGGTTCCCTGTGGAGAGTCCTTTACAGTCTGAGGCCATGGGTAATGACATTTTTTATTAGAGATGGAAATGGACCCCTTAGAAAATAGCTCTTGATATCCTTTAGTACAAAAAGTAAAACAGGTTCCAGAAGGCGAAATGGAGTGAATTAGGGAGGCAGAAGGGGACGAGCTAAAATCTGCTTTCATGCCTTGTCTGCTACATAAATGTTTTGAAGATTCAAATCTTTGTGTTGTGTGTACCCCCCTTGATATTTACCCTCTGCAGAAATGTCTCCTTTTTCTGTAAGGCTGCAAGATGCAGGGGCATAAAAAATCTGGGACTGCCAATTCCAGTGATAAGGTGACGAGTACATTATATTTGTATGTACATTATGTACATATAACATGTACCTTACATAGGCATATGGTGCATACGTTGGAAAGACAACAGATCAGTGACCAAAACAGTGATCACTGATAGATATGTTGGTAATCAGTCAGTATAAATGATGGTAGTTGTTTGGTGAGGTTTTTTAGGTCTTGAGCAAAGTGCGATTTACCTGATCAAAATAAGGGTTTATCCTAGTAGCCAAGTTATTGTGGTTTACAAAGTTACTGCATCGTGCCTGACTTGCAGGATTGTTTAAAAGTTCACTCAGCCCATGGCAAACATAAAGTAATTTTGATTTTGTTTAGTCAGCAATGAAGGAAACTTAAACTGAATCCGATTTCCTCATATTGAGAGCAAAATAAGGGTAAATACACACAGTGTGGTTCGGTTGAGTCATGGTGAGTTGTTAGACCACAGCAAGGTGACTGTGTACATTATTCCTTATTCTGTTCTAAGGTGCAGACCACACAGAGAATACAGGATAATACAATAGCTGCTATAAGGCTCCTAAATTGCAGGACACTGTCGTTTAGTCTCTGTTTTTCCACTGACTTGAAACATGACACTCAAAAAATCATTACAAAGTCCACACCTTAAGCTTCTCCAAATGTTGGCAGTGGATAGTAATTCTCAGCTGCTCTTGTAAGACACTTTTATATCCTCTGATAAAAGGTGGAATATAAAAGTATAGCCTTCCATAAAGACAAATTAATTCAGGCTGTGTTATGTACCAGATCTTTTATGAATAGGTCCCTTAACTGAGAAAAATCCTCTAAGTTATCAAGTAACTGACTAAACTTAAAGTGTTTTTTAAGTGCGGCTTAAGTGCAACTAAAACCAGATACACCTTTAATCAGATGAGTGAAAACTGTTCATGAAGGTGAAATTGAGCCCTAAAAGTCCGGTCAGTGTCAGACTTTCTCACCAAGCTAATTCTGCTGAGATTTATTTTTTGCAGCACAAAAATTTGCCCTTCTTGAAAGCAGGGCGAATCATTCCATGCATGTTTCCTTGACCAGAGCCAAACTTCACAGGGATGGTAACCTATTCTGCTCTAGACACGATGTTGATACTCCAGTCAAAGCTAATAGTCCTTCTCACTAAGCAAGGTAACAGGAATGTCAGGCCCAAATGCTTCTCTCTGTTCCTTCCCGGGGGAGGAGGAAATCATGCATGTGATTTGTTTCTGTTCTCACAGGGCATGTGGGGGGAAAGCTGGCCTGTTTCTTTAAGTGCACATTCTGTAATGTGTTTTCCTGAGAGAAGGAAGGCGACAGGTTTGAACCTGGCAGTTTGAGCAGGAAACAGTAGTTCTGCGGTAAGTCTTCTATTCTTTGGGAGGTGGTTGCACAGTCCTGTGATGATTGCTCAAAACCCTCTGACTGCTGCAGAGGTGAAATTTCCATTTGGTAGTGAGCTCTTGTGCCTGAGAACTGTTGGTCATGTACCAGAGAAAGGCATTTGGAGTCTCTGTCCCACCTATGGCTGTCATGTGGAGCTAGGAGAGAGAACAGGTCAGATGCAACTGTGGAATAAGATCGTCATCTTCTGAAATGCAAAGAAGGAGCAACAAAATGAAAACTAAAGGGCGACAGTTTAATTTAGGAGTTATCATTGGAAGCAGCATTAATTTAAGCAAGGCATATATTTACCCTTAAATGTCCCCAAGTTCCAATCCAATTATTGTAAGTTGGATTTTACACTTTAAATTATACTAGCACATTTTAATGCATTTTATGTCAATTCATTGAACTGTATGTACAATTGCAGTTAAATTTAATCTGAAACCCAGCCTTAACAAAATCATCATTTAACAAGTCTCTGCAGTCTGCCCAGATATGTTGAAACAAGGAAAATATTATTTCAGCTGCTACATTTGAGGTAGAAATGGGCTGAGTAAGTTTTCCAAACTTTAAGAAATAGAGAGAATTAAGAATTGGAGGCAGAACTAGATTAGTTCCTACAAGCCTCTTGAGGAACATTCAGGCTCTTTATTGAGTCTCTCAGTATCCCACAATGAGCTGCTTCAGGGAGTCAAACTCATTAGAAAAAAATTCAAGGGTTCAGATTTTCTCTTCAGAATATATCTATTTTACAAATAGGGGAATGGATGATCAGTGCTGGCAAGTGGGAGAAAAAGGAGGACATGACTGAGAGTGAAGGAGACATGATTCCTCTTAGCAGTTACGCTAGATCTGATTGCCTCAGTCGTATCATAAACCCACCGGTGGCTGAACCAAGTTACTGCAATTTTATTCAGCAAAGTCAAAGTGTGAAGTATTTCAAGCCAAATGCACATTAGTGAATTGAATCCTTTTGAAATTTTGCTCCCTTTTGATGACTTTTTAAGGTAGGAATTACACCTATGCCAAAATGTTGTCATTAAGCCTTTGTTTTAATTTACCTTTTAATCAAGTTATTATATCATAAACTTCCACGTGCATGCCTCAGCTTTTCCATCATTGTTTTATTTCACACAGCGTCAAAAACGTTACTAGAAACCTCCTAGTGAAACAGGACATTCAATGAAAAAGCTGTTCCTGTCTTCAGCATAAAATGAGATTCAAAGGGACACAGTGTCGCAGTAGCATGATATTATATGTGTTTGGAAAAGGGAAGAACTGCTCCTTTCAAATGGTTTAGACCAAATAGGATGGAAGTGGTTTGTTGATTTACTAACGATGTGTAGTTAAAAGGCAATTATTGTACCAGCAATACAACACAGTATCATACACTTTAAAAATATTAATGAACATCTGCAAATGCCTAAATACTCTTCTTCAGCTAATCCTAACAGTTCTAATGCCACCTGCCCACCCACCGAAATGCTGGGAGCACCCAGGCTGCGTGAGTTCCAGGCACACATCCCTCTTCGGGGCTCACCCTCCCTTTGGCAGATGCAGGGGCTCTGCCTCTGTGTGGATCCCTGCTGCTTCCTGCAATCCTGGTGAGAAATGCACACGCTGGTGAGAAAACACCCCAGGAGTGTGCGCACTGTGGCTGTGGGTGCCTCCTTGCTGCACCCCATGCCGGCAGCCCACGCTACACATTTTCATGCTGCGTTTATACTTCTTTCCAGGCTGATTCCTCCTTTGTTTGAAAAGTATTTTTGTAATTCCCCAGTTACTGTTTAATATGGTTCATGTTTGTCTTCCTCTTTATCATGACCCACCCATTTACATTCATCTTTTAACAGGTGGAATTATCCAGGCCATTTACCAAGGGCAGAACATGCAGGAACCCCCACAGCATCCACATCTATTAAAAAAGTATTTCTAATACCCTACAATAGCTTATCGCATAATCATCTCTACTCTCTTGACCTGCTCAGTGTTTGCCCTTTATTCCACTGAGCAGGTTAACTAAATGTGTTTGCTGCTCATAAATTAACATCTGTAAAAAAGCTTTGAGAACAGTGAGTGTAGAATGAGATTACTATTAACTGCAACAAATTTTATTAATAACATACTGTATAATGTTGTGTGACAGAAGTGGAAGAAGTGAAAAAAATTGTTTTATGTGTAAACATTCTGAATTGTTTTGTTTTCATTGCCTTCTATCAAGAAAGGACATATAAGGACATAAATAAGGACACTATCCACATGTATGAATTAACAGTGTCTCTGACTTAGCTGTGTATTCCTACCTTATCAGAGGATAATATCTGATAATGAATCAATAAATGAATAAATTCAAAGCTGTACAGAAACCATTCACTACCAGAGACAAAACTTACCTTGGCTTCCAGCCTTGATAATGGTCCCATCTGCATGTTTGATAATAGCATTGAATTGGCTTCTTTCAGCAATTACGACAAGAACCAACACAATTTGATGCATGGGCTATATCAAAGATTCCAGAAAGACTGTATTTATAAAATTTAGTATCTGTCATATATATTAAATTGGTGTCACTGTCTTCTACAGGTCAACCAATGACCTGCATACACAGAACGTTTGAGTCAACTTGAAGATACGCAGTTTTTCTCATTCGTATTGTTGTTTCCTTAACAAATGCAGATTTTGACAAAGTTTTTCAGAATTAATTATATTTAGATGATTACAAGGATACAAGAGATAAGATGCTTCACGGCTGATACACCTGGGAACCCAGAGACAGGCAGACCCACTTTGAAGGTGAGTGTTTATTGAAGCACAGGCAAGTTATTGAACCTCTCTGTGACCTTATTCTCATAAGTTGTATGCCAAGATTCACTAATCAGCATTTATGGACTGATTCCCAAATATTTTTGGGAGCGTACTTCATGGATACTTCATTTTTTTCACTTTTTGCCTTTGATTATCAGACCGTTACTTTGTGTCAAAGTTTCCACTAATATTAGTGTGAAGATCCTAGTTAAACCTATTGAAGTAAGTAAATGAACCCTCTTTTTGTGTTTAAGAACATGTGAGAGAGGCAAACTGCATACCTGCATTTGTACAAGATACTCCATGAGCTGCTAGTCTAGAAAATCTCGTGCAGCCCTGTGGTCCAGTCATCAGATTTCATTACCAAAGAAATGATGTGAATTTCATACTTACAGTTTATACAAAAATCGTTATTAAAAAAGTGAGCGATGAGGAGGGGCAATCTGACATCTAGAATCTTGCTAAATCACAACAAAAAGGAAAACACTCATCCCATGTTCTAGAAATATTAAATAATAATTCTTTGTATTTTTATTTCGATGTTTTCATATTTTAATTTCATTTTTTCATTACATATAAATTGGTAATTGTTTTTTAAAGTAGTGTTATGTTTCCTATGTGGTTATGAAATTAATATCCTCATTGATAATAGTGGTTGCGTAAATGATATTCAAGCTGGTAATTCATAATTGTTATTCTAACTCATAAGAGGGAAATGGAATGGTAATTGCTGTAACTTAATTTTAAATTAAAAAGTCTAGGGAGCTCTACATATTAGTACTTTCTAGCAGAAAGTTTTGAGATATTCTATTTGGGACTCAAAAGGTAGTTAAAAACTTGGCTCAGGCCTGCCCTTGAGGATCAAAAAGTTTGAATGAGCCTCCCTGCTCTCATCCCCCCCGCTCTGAAAAACTAGAGTAGTTCCCAGCCGTTCACTGAGCATCCTCACTGAGCTTCTCAGCAGCTTTCTCGGAGACAAATTATCTGTGGATAAGGTTCATTCCAAAGTTACTAGTCCTCCTCTTTGACATTCTTTTCTCAAACTACTTCCACTTTTTTCATCTTTTAAGGCCTTTTCAGTCAGTCTCTTTCCTTTTCCTGTCATCTTTTTTTATTTCCTGTCTCTTTTTCTCCTTTGTCTGCTTTGTGTGAACTTTCTGTGAAGCAGAAGAGCTTGCATATTTTCTTGCTTTATTTGTTGCATGAATGCAGTATCTTTTTTGCAGTTTCTGCAGTTTGCTTTAAGGAAGTGTTTTAATAATAGTAAATACTTCGCTATCACACTATTTATTATCCCAGATGTATAAATGCAGCATAAAAATCAGTAAGCGTTGCTTTTAAATTAACTTTCTTTTGTATGTTCCTTAAGGCGTCTGCTTCAAGATTTTCATCTGCACCTGACCAAGCTGTTTTGGCTTTTACTGTGGGAGCCAGTTATCCTGTGTGGCAGACTCTTCACATTTCCTCTTGTAAAAATGGCGTCAGAGGTATAATGGTCCTGAAAGTGTTACTGGGCATTTCAAGCCTAATGTTCCATCCCAGGAGAGGACGAAGAAATCATGGACTACTGTGTGGATAGCGTCACTATTAGCATCATCCCAAGGTTGGAAAATAATTATCTTTACTCTGTTGCATCTTGCACATGGGTTTGTTAACAAAAACGGATCTAAGAGCATTTAAGTCAATGTTGCTTGTGTAATCCCAGATGAAAAGAAACTTGAACTCGTAAATCCTCTTCATACTCCCTTTATTCACTGTTCTCCTCTGAAGGTTTTTGTTTTTAACTTTTGATTCTCCAGTCGCTTAAATAACATCATAAACGAGTCACTACGTTTAATCATTCATTCAAGTAATGGATGAGACTTTAGAGAATATGTGATCATTAATTCTCTGCATTTGAGAGCAGGGGCAATCTGCACTTCTCATCGTGGGGAGCCAGCAGAAGGGCTGTAGACCTTGCTGCTCTGGCTTTTTGCAGTTGAGAGGATGGAGGCAGATGGTGAGACCATGCTGGCTTTTCTACTGGAACGTCCCAGTGTCTGTCTTATTATTTCTCCTTCTTTCCGTGAAGCAGAGAATTTCTGCATTGAATGTTTTCCAGACTGCACAGAAGCAGAGATAACAAAATTTGGGTTGGGATGACCTCATAGGAATGACCTGGGGAATCAGAATGTGTGAGTGCTGTTTCTTACTCTGCTACAGACACCATAAATCACCTTCAACAAGCCCATGAGTTTTCTTTAGTAAGATTTCCTTGCATGATACCTAACCCACAGAGAAAATATGAGGTTTAATATATTTGTCTTTGCCAACACTAAGTATTTCTTGCGTAGGAGGTACTATAAAAATGCAAAGTACTAATTTTTTGATGTTTTTAAAAATGAATGAGAAAGTTAATACTTCTTTTTCGTTGAAGTTTTATGTGCACAAAATGAGATTGGTAGTAATGGTTGAATCACTACATAACTGATCAGATCTGAGTCAGAAAGACCAAGTAAATTAGCTTTAGTTTCCTATTTCCAGTACTCTGGATTGGCATTTACAGGGAGGAATTAATAGAATATTCATTGAACAAGCTTTTTAATATTGCCACTAGCAACGTTTTTTTCAGTGATGAACCTTTTTGACTCTGGACATGTAACAAATCCTGCATTTTATTTTCAGTATAAACATCAACTAAGCCTGAATAATCCATATTTCTCTAGCTTGCATCTGATTAAAGATGATCAATTTACTGGAGCATTTTCCTGTCTACTGTTTAATCAGTAATTAGTTTCAAGTTAAAAAAAGCCTTCTCTCTAAAAAAACCCACATTAGGCTTATAGTGTTTGGTGAGAGATGAATACAGAGGTTGTATATTCATAAAGATCTAATGCTAGCAACTGGATCAGTAACTGTCATGACAGATTTGGGCTGTGCATGGCATCCAGAGATTTCTGGAATCTGAAAGAATTTGGTGTAAGAAGGCTGGGACATGGAAAAAATATTATTCGTGGAAGCAGGAAGAGTCAAGTACGGTTTCACTACTGCAAAGACCACTGAGTATGAACGCTGGTCTGTCACCAAGACATGCATCATGGTAAGTGACTGGCCCTAGACTACCTTCACCTAATTTCCACATAAAAATGAACTTTATTTCTAGGATACTAAAAAGGCTTATGGGGCTATCGCGTTGCCGAGATCTTTTAGCCCCATTTTGACACACAAGGGAGGCAGTTTAATATGAAGCTTGTGAAAAAGCATTGTAAAAAAAGTGTTTGGATCCTGGCTTGCACCAAACACTTGAGAATGTTATAAACCCAGGGGAGATTGAGAAGGGTTGATTAAAATGGTTCTTAGGTAGATAAAAGGGACAGCACTTATCAAATTAACTATAAATGATAATGCTTTGTCCTTTTATTGTAGACTCCAGTGTATATCGGTTTCTTATCAAGCTGTTGGGAAGCCTGTCAATGGTGGATCACTACAGACCTGACTCTGCTTCTCCATGACTGGGTTTATATGTTTTTCATGCCGGTCTGCCTTTGGGCATCCTATATATTCTAGCAAACACAGAACATTTTTTATTTCCTTCTTGTTCTTCTCTGGTCATCTCTTTCTCATACAAAATAGCCTTCAGAGTCATCCACAAAGAAAGAAATCCATGTGTCGTAGAGCGGTTAAGGAGGAAGGGAAGATAGCCTGTTGCTTAGGTCCTTAGCTGTAGTCTCTTCTTAGGCTTCTCATTACAGGCAGGCCTTTACTTAAAAAAAATAAAATAATTCCCCTTTAGCAGTCTCACCTTTGCTATGTTCATAGACTTTAAAGGAGATTGGCTTGGTCACAGCATCTACCGTGTTGGATCTGAATAGCTCTTTGGCTCTTAAAGCGTTAGTGGCCTGTGATGAGCAGTACAGGACAGTTAGGAAGGATGGATAGTGGTAATTTTGGTGAAGCTCTGTAAGCATTTGCTATATATCTCTTTTTAGTGTATCAGCTTACCCGTTTTATCACTGATATAGGCACAGTTATGATTTGCATTTTCTGGAAGAGTAAATGTGTAATGCTATAAATTATTCATTACACCTGTGTATTTCAATCAGAACAGGAGACAATAAACAGCAAGAAAAACAGTAATAAAAGTAATAAAACCTGTATTAGAGTCCATTCTTGCTAAGGTACTGGCAGACCTAAGAGATTGCCGTAAGTTGCCCACGAGCATATTCTGCTTCTTTTTATTAGAAAAAAGCATTTCCATTAAGCAGTGCGTGTTATTGATCTCTTGTGGAGCAGCTTAATGTTTGAGCCGAGTTGACACTTTATGAATGGCACAGAGCTACATTAATGTTCCACATCACCATTCAGATTTCTTTTCACATCTAAATCTTGCTGAATAACTCATTCCTCCAATCAAAATATTATCTTTATTTAGTGTTGTCAGGAGTGATTTGCATCAATTTAGGGCCTTATTTAAATCCAAAATATATTTAAAATATATTTATAAGTAACATTACATTTTGTTGTTTTATGCCTTAAGTCCTGGCTGTGTTTAAGTAAACATCTGAATTCAGGGATTGTGTTCTGTCTCTGAGCCTATGTCTGTCATTGCTAATGCTTATATCAACATACAAATAGCTTAGCTGGCATGGGGTTAGAGTCAGGCCATACAATAATATCTGGCATTCCTTGTTACCTTTTGTAATATCAGAATATTAATCTCAGAATTCAAACACCGCAAAATTGGAAAAAGTAGAGAGTTGTGATCCCCAAAGCTTTAATACAGTAATTATACACAAAACTTAATGAAGAAATTGAGAGAATGAAAGGACACTTTGTGGTCAAGGATAGATTCATCCTTTTTGTGATCTTGGAGCACCATAGTATCTTACTGATTTATCAGAGAAAATTGTTCTTAGCATCAAGCCTTGCTTCCCCAGAGTTTAATCAATCAGAGTGCAATGTACGTAATAGGATTTGGGAACGGAAGGCAGTTCTGTTTATAGTATGACAGGACAATGCAGATTGGAAGGGAGCACAGGAGGTCTCTGGTCTGAGCTGCCTCTCAGGTCAGGGTCAGCTGAGGCGTTGGACCAGGAGTTCAGCTGAGTGTCAGAAACCTCAAAGGATGGAAGCAGCGCTGCCTGTTCTGCCACTTGACTGCGCTCATGGAGAAAGGTTTTTCCTTATGTCCAGTCTGAACTTCTCTTCTTCCAGCTTATGCCCATTGCGGTCCCAGCACGTGAATGTCCTTCCCATGGCCTCCTATGGTGCAGGCAGGCTGCTGCTGGGTCCCCTGAAACCAACTCTTCTCCAGCTGAACAATTGCAGCTCCCTCAGCTTCTCCTCATCAGAAGCCCCCAAGGCATCTTGGTGGCCCTTTGCTGAACTTGCTCTCCATCTTTGCTGCCAGGGCACACTGTTAAGTGTGGCATCCACCGCAGCTCGCAGGACCTTTTACAGCACAGCTGCTCTCCTGCTTGCCAGGAGGCGTGCTATAAAGTTGAGATCACAAAATGAAGGCATGAAATATTTTATTCCAATTTCCAAACGAAACATTTTGATAGATTTCTGTTCCTTCTGTTTTCTTTGAACAATGAAAACTCAATTACGTTGATCTAATTTTGTGAAGAACTAGGGTTATGACAGAACTGAACGTCATTCTGTCTGCATTTCTTGTCTGCAAATCAGTTATAACTGCTAACATAGCCTCCTTCTCAGGAATACCCCCTTTCAAAAGGTTTAAATAATATTATTCCATTTATTCAATTCAGTTTGATTGAAATCTGTGTTATCTTTCTCATATTTTACTGAGATTTTATGAGAGAGGAAAATATAATATGTAAATTGCCTGTGCAGGGAAAAAAAAAAACCAGTAAGAAAAATGAAGCAAAAATAGTATCTTCCAGAAGTCCAGAAGTTATTCTTTGACAGCTGACTTGCAAAACAGGGACAGGATTTGTATGTTTAAATCACCCCAGTAAATAAATAAATGAAGCCCTTATGCAGCATTTTATGCAGGATACTGTGGACTTTATGGCTTGTTGTTTTGCCATTTGTAATGAGAAAGGACAACAGATTGGAAGCAGCCAGCATTAAACCATAAATTAATGAACCGTAATGTCTTTAAATCCCATTGTGAGCTAATGTCAGATTGTCATTGGTTAAATGCTTTCAAGGACTGATATTAATAACACTCTAAAGTGAGATATGTCAGTTCCCTAATGGAATGGGACCATTCAAGCAATATATTTGAAGGCTGGTCAGCAAGCTAGCAAGAGCAAAGTGTATGCATGGAGACAAGGGAAAGGGAAGATCAGAGGATCATCACTTAATCCTTCCATCTTAGATTGTCAGAGATGAGAGAAAAATCAGTTTTTCACAGGAACAGTTTGTCCTGCTGGGCTTGTGTGATGCTGCAGTTCCAGGAACAAAAGCAAAAGGGGATATTTGTATTACAATACTGCTCTGAGAATGAAATAAAGGAAAGGGAAAAAATCCTTCTCCCTAATTAGAAAACAGAAGTTGTTAAAAATATCTTTATGTCTTCCAATTCTACAGTAACACTCATCCTACAGGGTTTTAAAGATTTTCTCACTAAAGCCATTTTATTCCCCATCCTTACGGATGGGCATCCGTTTCTGCCGTGTTCCACTGCAGCAGCTTAAAAAATGGAAATTGAAAATGAAGGAGAAAAAACTCTTCAAATGAAAATACAGGGGTATTGTAGGTGAATGTGGTGGAATTTAGCCAGTTCCTTGAATAGTAACGATTATCTTTTTTTTTTTTTTTTGAGAAGTAATAAGACTATACTTGAAGGCATATGCTACTGGGTCTGTACAATTTCAGAGTATTTCTCTTTCTTTTTTGTCTTGGGGAGGGGAAAGTACATTTGGGGCAGAACTCTATGGTCAACAGAGATCCAGCCTCTTTCTCTGTCTTTCTACTGTTATGATCCAGAGGTGCTTAAATGTTCTCTTAAGCCAGAAATCATTCTCTTTGAGCTGAGTTAGCTGTGATAGAAAATGTGATCAGTGTTGGGTCAGACAATATGGCACTAACAGCATGCTGCAGTGAGGAATCTGTGCCATGGTTTTGCAAGCCAAATGGGGTGCTGGAGGCTTTAGGGTTGCTTGAAAGGTGTGAAGCTGGCTTGTATTAATTCTCATTAGGAAGAATGAGGTGAGGAAGTCTGAGGTGGGAGAAAGTTTGATATTTATATTCAGGATACTATTGGAGGCTTTGCCTAGTTGTGCTTCTGGACATTAAAATTGCTCATGTATTTACAGGGATTGGTAGAGTGTGTACCCAGGCAGCGTCTTGCTATCTGCTGTTACAAGAAGGGGCTTAATTTGTGAGACAGGAATGGAGAAAATGCTTTTATTTTAAAACAAGAGCTGTGGAGATTACCACTAGATCACACTGTGGGTGATCTAGTAATAACCAAGGATGTGCCTCCAGTTGCTGTCTATTAATAGTGCCGTATTTTGTAAAGAAACAAACAAACCGAAAAAACCAGACCAAAATAAAACAACGTTTTTCATAATGCAGGGCTTGATGGCTGATTCACCTTGACCTCGGAACACACAGCAGTACAAAGGTCGTTAAACCAAAGGGTTGCATCTTTTCACTGCTGGAAGAGGTGATCAGCTGGTGGGGATGCAGGGAGACGTACAGTCTCCATACATAAGTCGGGGGATGTAGACACAGCCTTTCGAACCTGTTTCGTGTGTGCCAGGGAGCACTCCCTCCTCTGGCACACAGTGTGGCTCATGGTTTTGTCTGTGCTTTTGTCATGGTTTCAAGGTCACACCATAATATGGGGTTGATTACATGATTATTCTGCTTTTATTAGTGCCAACTGTACACTGGTGTCAGATTTCTTTCTTCTAAAATGGAAATAGAGAAAAATCTCCTGTGCGTCCACAGCAATCTATTCTAAAACAAATAGTAAATTCACAATGGCCAAAAAGGTAATACAGTGAATACCCTGCAGGGTCTTGTTCCAGTTAAGCTTCTGAGAGCGGTAGATGTTCCTTTCGAATGATTTTATTGGTTAAATGTAATCACACAAAGTAGTCCAGTCCTCACAAATTTTTAGAAGATGATATTGTGACCCATAAAAGGAATATATTAGTCTTTATCTTGATTAGTTTTTACATGAAAAACCATCACTTTCTGTTAGAAGGCAGCGTTTTTATGAGTTTTTTGAAAGCAATAGGACAGTGAGTTTTTATTTTTGGTTTAACACAAGGGACATTATATGCTTTTGGCAAAATACTGAACGTTTCTTGGTGAATCCAGGTTAAAAAAAAGGGGGGGGGAGGTGAGGAGCTAGTAAGAGCAACAGATGGGGTATACACTGGGTTCAGTGACAGGGGATCGTCATGGGAACGTAACTGTTTCTGGTGGCTTTTCTATTTTAGTGGTATTGTTGTTTGAGAAATCCTGGACAAGGACTGCTGCAAGTTTGCGCTTCTTACGCCTATTATGTGTGAAGCAAAAAGTTCCATAGTTCTGGCATTCCTGGATGCAGTTTGCTTGGATTTTCGTAATGGGAAGAGCGTTGTGCTTTATTGTAGCCACAGCAGAAGCTCTCAACACTGTGCCAGGCATCAGTGCAGAAGGTGGCATGTGGCTGTCATAGCCAAAAGGGAAAGAAGACAGCATGGATTAGAATAGTTTTCATGCACTTTTGAGGGTGTTTTGCATGGCACTTTAAACAGTTTAAAAATCAATAACGGTCCACATGCTCATTTGGAAACTATCGCTTCAGAGATGCTGACAAGGGCTCGTGAGGCAGGGGTCGTTACCCACATCTTCTGCCTGTGTGAGCGGTGAGGACTCCAGACCCTTTTTAGAAAAACAGAGGGCAGAAATTGTGTAGCAGATGTGTGACTGCTGGCACAACATTGGGAGCGATAGAGAGAACTGGTTTCTACTTTTTCCTTCCTCACATGGACTATCAGAGAAGCAGTGAAGAAAAACAGTTACTGCTGTTTCCTATACTTCAATTTCCTTTGTGTACAGAGAGGAAAAAAAATGGAAAGAGATAGCCTGCCAAATAGGAACAGAAAGCAAAGTTGAATAGCAAGAAGGGTCAAATATCAGCTGATGACTGTGAATATTGAAATATGTGTCCATCCCTAAAAGATGTCATCTGGGGAGGCCACCCCATGCTTTACCCTTAGTGAGTGAGAGGGATTAGCACAGCTGAAGATCATGCGTATTTACTGAGATTCCTTTCATCCTGTCTGCAGGAACTCTTCAGCTCCACATCTGCCCATCACTAACTTATAAATTCAGTCCCCAGATCCAAATCTGTCCTCTTTTGCAGCTCTTCAGTCCTGTTATTTTTTATCAGGGTTTGCTGTAATTTTTGTCTTCCCTGGCCTTGTGGGGTGGAGTGATGTCTGTCTCTCTTGATACCCGGCGTGGATGGTGCAGATGGAAGGCTCACAGGACCTATCCCCATCACTCATGCAAGGGGAGAGGTCAGGCTTGGACCAGAACTGGCCTGATCTGCGGCACCTCTCTGCTTTCCTCAAGCCCTTCCTCCTGGGAGAACAGTGCGACTCCAAGGAGGAGCTCTTTTGTCTCCTTTGGGGAGGACACTTAGTCAGAAGCGGCTTCCCAAAGGACAACTGGAATTCGTGGGAGGACTAGAGAGCTGCTCGGCCATCTGCAGCCACACTGATGTGACTCCAGAACAGCACAGGAAACGCTGTAATGAGCAAGAGGCTGCCAACTGTTACTTCATCTGCCCTTGAGAGTTTGGGAGTAAAGAAACAGAGAAAGGAAAGGAAAGTGCAGCCAAAGGCACTTAAATATCATTAGAGTTATGTAAATCAGGCAAGTTAAAAAGACAGAACTGAAGTGTTATTTCCCTCCTGGGGAGTTCTGGGGATAACTGAAAGGTGGGAGGGATGTCTTGAACAAAGGTGAATTAACAGTTTTTCTACAATGTGAGATTTTGTGGGTAGACAGGAAATAACCTCATATTGATGTCTTATTTTTCAAGGTTGATAAATAGAAATACAGAATATAATCCTTTAAGAACGTTTTTTGAAAGGTTCATACTTGGCTCTAATATTTTAACTGTGCTGAAACAAAAATACATACATTTATGCGGATTTTTTTTTGTTACTCTCCCAAAGTGATTAAAGCAGTTTACTTTTGACTGCACGTTACTTGAATTATTTTGGGTTGTACGTGAGTTATTCAAAGCTCAGAGTAACTAAAAATGAATCAGGCTATTAAAGACCGCAGAACATCATCTACTCCCCCAACTCTTCTCGTCCGTGGGCGGGATCCATTACACCTGTAACTTTAAATTTTGAAAAGGTATTCCCGATAAATATGTCTGCTGGCAAGGGTGATGTTCAGCTGGGGTACAGAAGGCCGGTGCAGAGCAGCCTGCCCTGCTGTAACGGTGCCTGGGACGGATGAGAGCCATCACTTCTGCTCAGGGCTTGCCCTTCCAGGGAGTTTTGGTCAGCTCAAGATGGGATGACTGTGTTTGTAATGGTTTGTCTCTAAATGTCCCAGATCTTTGTATAGAGAGGTTCAAAATTAGGAGGAGTTGAGTTGTAGGGGTGTAGGAAATATATAAAGAGAAGTGTGGGCAGATTACTGGATAATCCTCTGGTCCGTGTGGCAAATGGCACGTCACAAAACTCTAGATCAGCATTTCCTACACTACAGATTTCAGCTCGTGCCTCTTCCTATTCATTACATGGGGAAATGAAAATCTTATCTGAGTTAAAGCGCTAAGGATGGAGATACTGACCTGCAGAGATGTGCCTTTCTGCGTGTAACCAACTTAGGACGGTGATGCCACCTGCGAAAAGAGAGGCATGCTGTAATCAAAGCTCTCGGCAGCGTGCAGAGGAGCAGCAGATGAAGAGGCGGGGAGTTGACATAAGAGCTGGGGAGCATCCAGCCAGGGGCAGTGCGGGTTTTTATAGAAAATAAAAAAAAGAGCGTGCAGGGAGGAGCGGGCAGCTGACAGGACACAGACAGAGCCTGGGCCCACTACATGGAAACATTTTTGCCTGAAACTGCCAGTGCATCTGCACTGCGAAATACTGTCCCACAGAGATAACCAAGAAAGCTGGCCGTGGCTCCAAGGAATTCTGCCTGGGATTACTTTGCTTCTCAGGAGTGTTTTACAGCTAGCCCTGTGCACCCAAACCAACCAAAGTAAAGCTTCACCTCACAGGCCCCACTGCGTTTTGGACACATACCCTGACTCCCAAAGCATAGAGGATGAGACTGGTGAAGGTTATGACTGCTGGTAAATCTGAGCATTTGTTACAGATAGTGGCTTTAGCATAATTTATGGGCAAGGTCCTGACTCTCAGTGGCAGAATAGAAACTCTTCCCATCAAAGCAAATTGAGGGATTGAGAAACTATTCATAATAAAAAAAAAGTAGTCTGTCCGGTGTCAAATGAGGTTGTCTTGGTACTAAAAATGTGCAGTTGTTTTTGCCGTCTTGAGGAGATACTAGATTTGGGCATGTTTAGTCTGGAGAAGAGGAGGCTGAGGGGAGACCTCATTGCCCTCTACAACTCCCTGAAAGGAGGGTGTAGAGAGGTGGGGGTTGGCCTCTTCTCCCAAGGGAACAATGACAGGAGCAGAGGGAACGGTCTGAAGTTGGGGCAGGGGAGGTTTAGATTAGATAGCAGGAAGAATTACTTTACTGAGGGTGGTCAGACCCTGGAACAGCCTGCCCAGGGAGGTGGTGGAGTCACCATCCCTGGAGGGATTTAAGAAACCTGTAGATGTGGCACTGCAGGGCAGGCTCTAGTGCCCCAGATTGTTGGGTGCGGTGATTGTTGTGGTGATGGGGTGTTAGTTTTTTTGTTTTGGTGTTGTGTGGTTTTATTTGTTTGTTTGTTGGTTTTTGTTTTTTTTTTTTAAATGGTTGGATTCAATGATCTCAAAGGTCCCTTCCAACCATGAAGATTCGGTGATTCTGTGATTATTTCAAACACTTGAGAAGTCAGGTGTCCAGAGGGTGTCTGTCAGCCCAGAGTTACTCAGCTCTGGATGTGCAGTTAAGGAATGAAGACCGTGTGATATTTCTGGATTTGTCTGAATGGGAAGAGCAGCAAGTGAGAGTGTAGGCGTTGCAGTTCCTGAGAGAGGACTTTTTTTGAGACAAATTTTTGGCTGTATTTTAGCAGCTAATTCACCTGAATGGTGAACACCATCTCCAGTGCAGCTTGGAGGGGTGTGCTGCAGCGTTGTAGCCTACCTTCTGTTTCGGAAGAACCATTTTCTTCTCCAGTGCTACCACCGGACCTGATCAGCTTTTTTTGCAGGAAGAGAATAACCAAATCCTGAAAGACTTAAATAAATATATAATAAATAGGAAATAGTAAATGTACTACACATGAAGAAAAAAAAGCTTGAATGTCGATAATTTTAATGACCAATGAAAGGACTTTTTAGTTCATGTCACATCATGGATATTGTGTACACACTGCAGTGTCCTTGAGAAGCTGCTGCTCTGGGCAGTGGTGGTGGGGTACTGGTGGTGTAAATTGTGCATCAGGATGAGCCTGTCTTCTTAGCCGACCGACTCGGAGGGTCCACTGCTTGAAAGCTCATATTTAAACTCTAGGTCTTTCCAACAGAAATGTTTTTTCTAGCTTTTCCATGCAGTTGTATGATTTTCTTAGAGCTGTTACACTCAGCAGGAGGACAAAATCCACACCAAGGAGGAAAGCGTGACAGCGCTTCCTCGGAGGAGGCAGAAGTTATTGTGTTTCAAGGAGGACAGAAAAAGAGTCTTGGAAGAAAAACTGCTATGTTTCAACCTTACAGTAGGATGCTGCTTTGATGATATTGCAACAAGACTGTACTTTTCAAAAATATCTGAAAGGTGCCCTTAAATGTGAGCCATGGGAAACTGTACAGGAACCTGCTAATTGGGCCAGTCCACATGAGAGGCTTTTGCCGTGAGTCATAGGTGCAACTAAGTCATACATTCCTAACACTGTTTTATACATAAATCCTAGCTGAGAGATACAGAAGTGGATTATGCTTTTAGACGTACAGGAGAAAAGATGAGCAATGGGCTGCGCTTTTTAGAAACCTGAGAGTTGTGCTGAAAAGATGCAAAGTAATTCCAAGCTCAGTAGAACCTCACCTGCAGAGCTGCAGTCCCCCGAGGTCAGCAGTCACAGGGAGACCTTTCCCTCAAACAGGCAAGAAGTGGGTAACCTTACTGAGTCTTGACTTGAGCAAAAGTTTGGAAAATAAGAGGAGCTGCTGCTCACAGAAGCAAAGTACAGTGTAAGGCAGGAATTTCCATCTGATGGTGAGTTCAGGACTCAGTCAGGGCTCACAGACCCTGACGCACGGTGGGGGAGAAATTGTGTGGCCTAAACCAGAAGCTGTGTCACAGGCTTAGTGATTGCTTACAGGTGGGACAGGCAGCTGCTTGGGAGCTGGGTTCGTTCCTTGTGCTCTCCAGCACCCAGAAGGTCCCACTGAGTTCCTGCAGGCATCGTAAATGGAGATTTTCTCTCTGAAAAGGCAGTGGGACTCTTTCAAAACCGAATGTTGTATGTATTGTATTGTGTGCTGCTGTACCTTATCACTGCCTGGGCATGCCGGGGGCTTTGAGCAACCTGGTCTGGTGGGAGGTGTCCCTGCCCATGGCAGGGGGGTTGGAACTCGATTTTTAAGGTCCCTTCCAACCCGACCATTCTATGATTCTATAAGGGAAAGAGGCAGCCAACTGGTTGTGCTCCTGCCTTGGAGTGATGCCCTATGCAGTCCTCCAGGTGAGAAACCTGGGACCTGCTCCTCCTAGTGCTCCCCATGGTGTGAAAAGACCTGGATTGCCCACAGGGCAGCAACAAATGTCTGGTTGAGGAGCCCAACAGCCCCATTTCCTATTCCCAGGTGCTACAGTCAGTCAACTGCCTCTCCACAGAGTTTGTGTATAACAATTATACCGCTCCAGCAGATTTTTACAGCCTCTTTGCGGAGTTATAAATGTTTATCCAGAGTATAAAACTGTGGAGAATCTGAATGTACAATCTCCCTTCTTCTGCAGCTTCATCCAGAAAAGGAGCAGGTCAGTCACTGTGCAGAGGTGCTGTGTACCATCCTTTGAATCCACTGGCCTGTGCTATATTCACATGAAATAAAACTGTGACTTACTGCCTGCAAGCACGGGGACTTTCTCCTTGCGAGCAGTGTAAAACTGTGGAGATTTGGTCCATAAAATCTGTGTCTCTCCTCCCTTTCACAGCATTTATTGAAGTGGCTAACACTTAATGAGGCTTCAGAAACATTTGTGCGATTCTTGTCTATGTGATCTCAGTTTTATTCTGCTGTGTCTGGTCAGCTTTTTAAGTTCTTTTGCTAAGAATAGCAATCAGTTCTTTGATTTTTCTTTGAGTTTGTTTTATCTGTCTTCTTTACAGTGCTCTGTAAGAACACTGACCTCGTGGCACTGCTTTCCTTGGCAAGTGATGTCTTCAGCTCAAGTTGGCATGTGCAATTTGCATAAGGCAAGTAAAAACCATCTCACACTCTATTTAGAAATACTGGTTAGATAGTAGAGCAGCGTAATATAGGAAGAGTCTGCAGAAGAAAACATATCTCACCAAAAAATCATTAAAAACAAAAGCAATATGTATTTAAATTGCAAGAAACTCTCCTCTAGGGGCCCTGGAAAGACAAATCCGCAAATACTCTCAGATTGGTATCAGGAAAAGAAAACCAGGAGCGAATAACATAGCACATCTCTTGTGAGTTAGTGAGGACACATCCAAGGTGCACAAGGCGAGTGGAGGAAGGGCAGGCAGGGGGAGGAGGATTCTATTCAGCCCTCAGGTGCAAACAATAAAGCCCCCTCTCCCAGCAGGTGACCAGCTGACCCTAAACCAACTGAAAATGAGAACCTGCCTTTTCTAGCCGTATCTGGTGTGGACCTTGAATTGTCTACACCTGCTTCTCATGCTGAGCTTGTTTGCATTTCTCTGCCTCCTTCAGTTAAGAGATGGATAACGATAAGCTCTGTTATCGTGCTGAAGTTAAGCATCTGAAAGGACACTTAATCTGTTTCAACTTGATCGTGTAGCAGCTCTAACTTGGAACAGTGCTGGGCAGTATTTGAGGTATGGTGTTTCTTTACTATTTTTATGTTTTTCAAATAGCTGCTGCATGCGTCAGTATATTCTTTTAATGAAAGTTCCCTTTCTCTTGATTCTGCGAGTGCCTTGGGCTGCTCTGTCTCCTGGGACAGGCAATTGTACGGTGATGTACTGAAGTGGAAGGAGGAGGAGGGCTATCTCTGAATTCTTGTCTCTTTTAGGTGCTAAGAATTTGCTAATGTGTTGTGGTTGTTTAGCACAGCTGCTGTGGTGCAGAATCCTGTTTTAAATGGCTATCAGGAAGGCATGCGGCCTTTGAATTTTTCTTCTGGCAGAGCTGGTTTGTCAGTCCTGGTGAACAAGCATTTCCTATGTCATGTTGCATTGTTCTGACCTTGAATGCGTAGGCTTCTCTTCAAAGGCAATTGTTTCCACCCTGGTCAAGGGGAAGTTTCTATTTTGTATGAAAAAGGTGCATGTAAGAAATTGTGAGAGAACCAGAAATCCTGGCTATTTTTATGCTCAGCTGGAACTTAAATACTGACTTCAATGGGGCCTGCAAATGAACTTGAGTCCTGCTGCTTAATTACTCCAAAAGGCAAAGCTTAGGGTCTCAGGTCTATTTTCTCCTTGCTGCTCTTCTTTATTCTCCTCCCACCTCCTTTCTTCAACTTATTTCCTTAAAATAGCAATTCTGTCTATATTTTCCTTCTGCTTATGCCTAGACCTAATTTTAGGCATAGACCAAGTGGAGGGTGACTGGCTACTTGCCTTTATGCCAGAGTTAGACTTGGTGAAAGTGGCGGTGGCTGCTGCTGAGAGAGGTGCCAAGACACAGGGTTTGATGGCAAGAGCTGGCTGAGAAAAACAAGGTAGTGGAAAATCAATGAAAAAAAGAAGTTACTGCTCTTCAACATTCAACTCTGCTCTTCATCCTGGTTTTGGTCGGCCTGCTCTGGTAGCAGAAGGAACCCGGCCCCATCTTCTCCTCCTCTGCTGTTACTTGCATTGCTAAGAGTACTCCAGTCAACTCTGCCTATAAGCTTTTCTCCGGTAACAGTCAAGGCTAATTTTACTGGAATTAAAGAAAAGCCCTTGCTCTTTTGACTTGAATTGGCTGTTGGATCTGGGTTACAGCTTGTTGGAGACCTATGTCTTGATTTAGATTGCTGTCAAACAAACTACTGCTAGTGGGAGTCCTCTCTGCAGGATTCCCCAGCGTCTAAAGACATTTTTGGCGATTTCATGTCCTAGTATCATAATGCACCTCGATTGTTTTACCGTTTGGTTGTCTTTATTAGCTTAATAGGGGCAAATGGGGAGAAACCTTTAAGTGGCCTTTAGTGCCTAGTTCTTGTTTAGATATTTAAAAAGTTGAAATGCAGATAAAAATGCTGCTACGTGCCTTTTCTGATATTCTAGGCTGTTCATACACGTCAAGACTGTTTATGCTGAACCTCTAGGCTAACTAATAGCTTCTGGGCCATGCTCCGAGCTTGTCTGTCTTCTGCACCGTTACACCTTTGGTTTTGTTGAACACATTTTGCCTTTGGTTATACTCATTTGAGTTGGTGCAATAGTGAAAGGGATGAGTTTCCCTGAAGATGGCTGGAAAAGATTGCAAAGATGTTTGTTTAAAGATTTAGTAAGGGTCAATAGGAAGTGCATTTGTCTCCTGGTAAATTTATTATGAGGCCACAGCACCGGTTAGTTGCATTATCTGAAGACCGTTGCTTGAACAGCGTGCTGTCTTCTTGGTAGTTTTATAAGTGATTCTGTCTTCAAAGCTTTTGTGAGCTTGTGAACTGTAAAGCTCTGTAGCAACATTTATGCAAGTTTATTTTTTCCTCACAGCAAATAAGTTTGAATGAACTACTGCTGTGCACTTAGCAGCAGCACAACACTTTTCACTCACGGAGTGCTCACTGGGCAAAATTAGCCTCTAAAAGCAGATGTGTTAGAAGTGGGAATATATTTTATCCAGAAGAACCCCAAGTATAGAAAAAAAAACCCAAATGACTCAAAGGTAGCATAACAAATAGCATAACCTGGCATAACCAGGACTTGAATTTTTTGGCACCCTTCCTCAAAGTGATGAGGTATCTCTTGCCCACTGGCTGCTTCCTCTAGGAAGCCTGGGGTGAGGTTCTTAGCTTAGGAGAGCATCTCAAAAGCTAGGCTTATACAAATGTGTTCATGCTTCAGTCAAAGCTGGTGTTAAATCAGCTGCAGCCACCTTGGGCCAGTTCTTTAGGGATTTATTCAGAGTCTTAAGTTACTTTTGCAGTCTGTGCCGTTACAACTGCATAGCTACCGCTGCCCAAAGGAGCTAGTTTAAATCTGCATTGGGTTGCACTGTAGGTAGCCTAAACCTCTCTCAGCAGAAGAATGCTTACTTGGTGTTTTAGAAACTCAGTTCACTGGAATAGCGAGCTGCCCGTGGGATTAGGAGGCAGCCTGTCTCTGCGTTCCTGCTGTTGAGGGTGTTGGCCCCTGGGTTTATCAGCCCTTGTGATTTGTGTAGTAATAAAAAAAACCCAAAACCTGCTTGTGAATGTTTGCATTAGAGATGTCATCTTCATCTGTGTGTGTAAATGTGTTGCTATTTCTATTATTTCCTCAAACTGTTGTTTCTTCATCTGTCATTTTCAGTGATCACACACGCTAAACCCCAACGTGCAATAAATTACCTTCTGACCAAATTGGTTCATTTGCCAAATGTTGCAGGGAAGCAGCCTGGCAGAAATGTATAGTTAGCTGATAAGAAATGTCAGAGCTGAATATTTATGTGTTAATTGCTATACCAGCAATATGCTGACATCCATAAACTTGCCTACAGGATCACCACAGAATTACCTCAATTAAAGACAGAAAAGATTGGTGTAGGCAGATCATGTCAATCCATTCCCACAGTCTATTACAGGATTCCCCTGCCCTCCCCGTAGTGGCTTCCCAGGGCTCGTCCAATCTAATATTAAAGGAATCAAGAGATGGAAGATTTCATTATGTCCCTTGGGAGATATTTCTACTCTTGCGATGTTGGTTGGGTTGTTTTTCTGATGTTCGTATCACGTTGTAGTTTCCTTAATTTAACCCCAAGTATAGAAATGATGGCAATTATTGATACTAAAAAAAAAAAATCAGTGCAGAATCAGTGCCATATTTAAATACTATGGTGAAGTAAATTTGAAACTTAACTGATGTAGTCTGTAGTTTCTGACCCTTATTTTTATAGCTGACACATGCTGTCAAATATAAGCTGCCACACTGGCACCTAAAATGTAAAACAGCGTGACCCCTAAAAGTGCCCAGAGATTAAAAGACTTTGACTTTTTTGTTTGTTTGTTTTACTGACAGATAGCTGCTCGACTGTTTCAGGCAAAAGCAATCTGACAAAGTGACTGTATTTTAATATAACATTATGTATTGAAGAGAGGTGTGACAAAGAATAGTCTGGTTGTTTATTGCTATTAATGTGGCCATCCAGATATTTCTACCAGAGTGGTAAGTGCCACATGGATAATCTAGCCACGCTCAAGAGCTCAAGTCAGCCCTTCGCTACCTCCTTTATGGCTCAATAAGGCCACACGATCTGCAAAACCAGCAGTTTCTTTACTACATCCACCAGTAATCGTGCAGTCCCAATGTTTCTGTGTATTTGTCCAGTGAATGGAACAAAATTGCTGCTTTACATCTATATCGCTATTTATTGAGTGTTGAACTGAAGGAACCTGAGTGTATTTTTTCTGCATATGCTTTTCAGAGGCGTATTACGTGTTGAAGTGCAACATTGTCAATTTGTGCAATGGAATTGCTGTCAGTTCAGATCATCTTTCCAAGCAGTTCACTGGAAACTTAGTGAAACAAATGAGTGCGTGCAGTCTGAGGAGATGGGAAATATGTATCATCAAAGTGATGAGTGAACTGCTGTGATGTTGTGTGGTTTTTTTTTAAAGGCATGAAGAGAAGCTTTAGTTGTTGTATTACATGTTATTGTAAGAGCTGGGCAGAACCTGCAGTAAGTTATATCTAATGCTATTAAAAATATCTTCTAGGTCACAAAAGTCTGGATACTCCTCTTTTACTTTTCCTGTTACTCAGACCTCATTGTCTTCTCAAATGCTCTTCCTCGTGTAGCTTTTGCCCTCTGCTGGAATAAAGCAAATGAAAGCCTGTGTGGTGCTGCAGTAGGATTTGAAAAATGCGTGTTTGGTTTTGCTCTTCCTTAAAGGGTGAAATCAGTTTCAATTAAAGTTTGTGCTCATCTTGGTCTAGAAAGCATAAAATATGCACGACTGCTGGGTGCCTGGTTGTCCTGTTCTCAACCTTAGCGCTAGTGCCGCCTGTTGGAAAACCTTAGGGTGCTCTGAGGGTTGGAGCCAGTGACGTACTTGGAACAAGAAGTCCTCTGTGATCACCCTTAGGTGATGATGGTCACCCCTAAGCTCAGTAGTTTACATTCATAGGTGCTTTTGAAACTGTGTAGTGGCTCCCCAGCTGGCAGCGTCTCCTCTCTGCTCTGTTATAGCCAGAGGGAATCACTACCCCGTGTGTGTTGACAGGCTCTGCCTACCACAACGTGCAAGATGGGCACAGTGGCTGCTCTAGCCATTAGAAGCTACTGATTCTTGCTCTTAATGAATTGCAAATAACTCCAATACTTGATTAAAAAATTAATGTACTCTTGTTTGCTGTTATTGCCTGTAACCTTCATCTCTCCACCCAAATCCTACAGTGATAAGGGCTGGAGCACTTGCAGTTAAAGCTCGCTTTGTGTGGAGGGAGCAGTCCAATAGAGAACTAAATATATCATTCCCTGGCTGTTTTAATAACTGTAGGGTGCCCATCTCTAAGAGGAATCTATGGACATTTCTAGTAGAGCCCATTTCTGGCAACTGTGGTGGTGTCGGGGTGTTCTGTAATGCTGCCTCTGGGCAACAGCGTGTCTTGAACTTGTTACTGCTACGGTTGTCTTTGCTTTTGCCCAGGTATTGCTGACAACCAGCTTCACTCTTTAACCCTCAGCCTATTTTCAGCTCTACCCAGCTCCTGCTAGGCCTCTCCGCTGTACCAAACTCCTTTGGAGATGTCCTCCCTTCAGGCACAACTTCTCTTCTTGATCCTTCCCTCGTTCTGTATTTCTCTCCATCCCACCCATTCCCCCTGGTCCGTTTCCCCCCAGCTCCTTATGTTTGCTGGGCCTTGCAAAGAGTCGTCCATAAATGAATCCTGAGTTAGATCACTTCCCTCTCAGAAAAATCTGTAGTCCCAGCTCTGCCGTTTTGTGTGTCAGGGGCGTAAACACTCTTTTCATTTGCATCTGGTTTCTGAGACAGTCATTTCATCCCTGTCTTAAGTAAACTGTGTTCACGAAAATGGAGAAGCTTAGCCTTAGCCTTTTCAGAAATTGTCCTCTCAAATCTTCTGTGGAGAAGGAGGGGGAAGAGAAATCAATAACTTTCCTGGGGGGGCAGGAAATCACTGTATATAATCTTACAAAATCCTGTAAACAACTGAGCGCTGCCAAGACAATTCCCTGGGTATCGTCTGTGCTCCTCGGTAAAGAACAGGCCACAGGAGAGGCCGGGTTACCCCTCAAGCAAATAATCCCAGAGTCGAGAAGCAGATGGATTTCTCTTTCTTCCACCAGCGTTAGAAATTTTCAAGTCAATCAGAGAAGGGCAGAACAATAAACTGGCTGCACGGGCACAGTATCTCCAACGTGGGTTAACAGCCTGGTTAAATAACACTGTTAAGGTTGCATGGCCAAACCCGTCACAAGTATTTCCAGAATGAAGGGTGGCTACGCGGCCTCAATTCACCTGTGAGCGTGTACCCTGCATAATGCAGTCCTTCACCGCGTTTCTCCTAGCGTTGTTCCCCTGTACGCTATCGCGTCAGCCTGTGCGCAGCAGCTGTTTGATACAGGGATGAATTAGGGGGAGAGCGAAGGAGCGTTGCTACAACAGGCAAACAAAGTGTGTTTATACAGGGGTCCGTACTGGGACCAGC